>CAKNXH010059111.1:9010-23465 GCA_932178445.1 Andricus quercusramuli
ACGACTGGACTTTTCATTTGAAATTCCACGTGCACAGATGGTATTCTCCAAACTGTGCACGTCTCGATTAATGCAATCACTCTATCTATAAGTCCGCGTGCACAGAATATACCTTCCTAACTATGTACGTCTCAGTTTCTGCGATCATATTTTCAACTTCAAAGTCCACGTTCTGAAAGAAGTAATCTTTTTTTTTACCAAACATTTATTTTTATCCAGTTCTAAATCGAAGTGGATATGACTCAATAGAACAATCTTCTACAGAAACATAAGTCAGTTAAAAGAAATCAGTTTAAGCTATTTCCCAAATTTATCACGTACGCCATTAATTTAAACAAAAATTCTCAACTATTTTCGGATTTTGGCTAAAAATTTTATCATTTAGAACAAGTCTGTGTTCTCAAGAATATGTTTTTCCAATACTTTTAATCTTCCTATTCAACGATTTTGCAAGAAAAGTTGTATCGGAATATTTTTCATTACAATGCAAATTCATTGAACCGTAGGCTTCTCTGAAAACACGTCACCCTTAAGTAACAAATTATTTTTTCGTAAGCTGTTAACTTCTAAACTTGTGAGTAGGGGTAATTTTTAAGGTTTTTTATGCAAAAAAATTGAGTCCCATGAACTTTTTCCTCACCTCTTAACTGGAAGCGACAATCCAAGCAAGCGTGCTACAAATATTTCAATTTTCATTCTATTATTTTGTTTTAATTTATCTCGGAATTCTCGACCAAGTAAAACTTCGATTTTAACATCAGAAGGACTACAGAAAAGAAAAAAAAAGACTACAGAAGGCGTAACATAGGCGAAGAGCTGATTTCACCCTTGAAGACATAGAGTGAGGTTCAAAACAGTTTGAACTGATTGAAAAGTTGCGCAATATGATTCATGCCTCCTGTCCCATTTTTACCGCAAATTCTAGGCGCTATTTTAGCGAGCTGAAGTTGCTAATTTTGTCGTACGATGATTAATTAACATTTGAGTCAACGTGACTCAGCTTAATTCTTTTCACGAACTATTAGATGGACAGAGAGAGGGATTGCGTGTGCCCCTTTTGTTGCACAATATGCCAACATTATTTATTCTAACTTCTTTACTGTAATAATTGTTAAAACTGACATACCAAAAATAATGGCATTTATTAAATTAATAATTACTTTGTCAACTGTGATCTGTTCCAAAGCATTTTAGAAGATATTTCTTCCTATCTTCATTTAAAATCGGATTCCTCATTGTATAGGATTTGAATTTTAAACTGAAAAAATCATTTTAGAAATCTGAACTGAGCACAGGAAAAACTAAGAATGAAATTTGTTGCAGGAAATTTTTTAGAGCGATAAAGTTTTGTTCAGCCAACTTCGCGTCTTTCAAAATACATGTTTTCATAGAAAAACAAAAGAAAGTTTAACTGATATTTGTGTGAAGTTTATCCTGCGAAGTTAATTTTTGTTGCAAAGAATCTTTCGTCGGTAATCGATGTAAAGTTTATCTTCTGTTTTTTCTGTGAGATTAATTTAAATAGACTCAGAAATTCGAATAGATGACACAGTCACATAATGTCCAAATAGAACCGATTTGACCCAAGGACTTAGTGCGCGATTTGAAAAGTTTTTTTGGACATCTGAACTAAAACTAATTGAAAATGAACTCGGCAATTCCAGTAAATTGTAGTTCATAATGTTGGAATTAAGCCGGACTGGTGAATTGAATTTATTTAAAATCTGGCAGGCAGTCCATGTTCAAGTCGCAGAATAATTTGCCAAGTGTAATAAAGATGTTCACCTTCGTATTTCTGACTGTAATATCACTTCTCGTCTTCGCTCTTAATTTTTGTCCAAATTGGTCCTAATGTAAAAAGTACATATATTTCATGATTATCTGTCCTGTGCCTGCACCTGGGAGAGTAATACTACAAGTTACTGCTGACTTTAAATCGTAATTATTTGTTCAAAAAAAGAAGTGAGTAACTGTTTAAAATCCCATTGGAAAGCTTATTGAATTCCGCGTGAGTGACTTGTAATAAAGATATTTTTGTTATACGTGCGTAAGAAATGCTACTTTGTACGTTTGTTTAGCAACCACAAAATGCTAAATTCCTTACGACCGAAAAGCGCTGGTCTATTTGAAATCAATGAATACTATCAATAATAATACAGATAAATGTTTAAAACAAAATCTCACTTCCAAAAAATTAATTAAGTTGTTCATAAAAATGATGAATAAAAACAAATAATAATTAATTTGTTTTATATTGACTCCTTCTGTTGACAGCTGTATATTTCCAGAATACTGAATTTAAAATTCGTGCATTTTTGGTCACATGATCAAACGTAAAATAATGTGTAGAAAGCTCAAGCCGTTATCGTACGTAGTAATATATAAAACCATGTAGTACAAAATTGTGATACGTACCCATCCCTGATTTGTAATTGCCAGACTGCTAATTTGAAGTATGGAATCTGTGGAATCCACTTTCAAGACTCATCACTCAATCGTATTGATTGAGACGTGCACAGTTGGGAGAGTACCATCTGTACACGTGGACTAATAAGTTGAAAATCTGATCCCATTAATCAAACGTGCACAGTTTTGAGGTTACCATCTGTGCACGTAAAATTTTAAATGAAAAGTCTGATCCTATTAATTGATACGCGTACAGTTGTGAGTCTACTATATGTGCACGCGGCTTGTAAGTTAAGTATATTATCTTATTTATTGAGACGTGCACCGTTGGGAGGGTACCATCTGGGTACGTGGATTTTCAAATAAAGTCTAATCCTATTAATTGACAGTCGGGAGTATCCCATCTGTGCACGTGGACTTGCAACTTTAAATTCTGATCGTATTATTTGAGACGTGCACAGTTGGGAGGATACCATCTGTGCACGTCGACTTTTAAACATGCCCAGATGGTACCCTGGAAACGGTTAGCGTGCACGGATTGGAGACTCCCAACTGTGCACGTCGAAATTTATACGTGCACAGATTGTATCCTAGGAATAGTTCACGTGCACAGATTTAAGTCTCTTAACTGTACACGTCAAAATGTAGACGTGCACAGATGGCCGGTGCACAGTTGCGCATGTGACCAACAACGTTCACAGTTGTACCAGTCGCCACTGACGTGCACAGATGGGCTCGTGCACAGTTGCTCCGTGCACAGTTGTAACCTTCCCGCTTTTTTCCAATTAAACGGTCGGCATTTTTGAAATCAGTTTAGAATGTGAACTTTCGAAACATATACATTCTTATCGGAAATTTCATTGTGCATCTTTTTTTAGTTATTGAAAAAAGCTGTAGCTTCCTTCGTTATCGAAATAATGGCAATAAACACGACTTTAAAAAAATAAAAAAGCACCTTCTTTTCACTTCATCTCGAAATCTTCCCACACCGCAATTTTAATTCAGCTGTTAAGCAGATTGTTTAGAAAATTATTACTTTCTGTTTTCAGGTATGTCTGTTGTCTCAACTACGGAACATGATGGCATAATCAGTTTTACCGTAACTCAGACTTGAACGTATTGTTCGAACAATTTTTGTTTAAAAAATTTAAAAAACCAATTTTTTTATGTAAATTTTTTTATTGAAATGCTCTCACTCCAATATTAATTTTTCTGTTATGTCTATTGGTTTGCCCTAAAGTTCTACGAAAAAGGCGTTAACGGCAAAAAAATCGTAAAATGAGCTTTTTACATAATTGAAATCGTTCAAGAGAGATCTGTCGAAATCATTTATTCAAATTGCTCATATTTTTCAAATTAATTATTGCATCATCAGCTTATAAGGCAGTAACTACAAGCCTTGAAAATTATTACTGCGGAAAAAGGCAGTATCTGAAAAAAATTGGGAGTAACTAGTAACTAGCTTTGCAACAATGCCGCATTAGACCTATGTGTCAATGCGTGTAAATTCGTGAAGACGGTATTTCAATGTTGAATCTTTCTATAAGTCAGCGTATACACTTCAATGCGTCAGCACGCAAACGCGTTAATGTTGATCAATGCGTCTGAATTCGCGAGAGTAAAATACACACTTGAATTCGCCCCAACGCGTCACGGCGAATTTCAGAAAGTGTTGATTTATACAATTTGATCCTTAACAGGAAAACCAACGTACGTGGCATATAGAATTTCTTATAAATGTTTAGTAAATTGTCTCGTAGCTCAGTGGCGGGTACTCTGGACTGATACACAAAGGATCGCTGTTTCAAGTCTCGACGCATGCACTTTTTATTAATATTTTTTTATAATTGACCTTGACCACGCATTCATATGAATTCACGCGTTTTCAATTTGTGCTATCTTAATTCATCTGAATGCGTCTCAATGCGTTTAAACGAATCAGAAAACGGGATTCACGCGCATTACAAAAATATTAATTCGCCCCAATACGTATCAATTCTTTTTTTTTTTGCTGGGAAGGCCGCATATAACATTTACTGCCTTTTTCCGTTGAAGCGTTTTGGAATTTCAGCAGGATCTGAATGTTGACATATTCATGAACTATTTTAGTTAATTTTTTATAAATGGGTAGGTCGCAACTTAATTATCCAATAACAATGAAAAAATTATTCAAATATCTATTCAATTAGACGGAATAGGGAAGCCAGATTCAAACATTTTCATCGATTTTCTCCGTTCGCTGATTTTGTAGTTATTGCCTTTTTTCATAGAACGGCAGAGCCGTTTTTCAGGAAGAGAAAAAAGGGCGAAATCTTTTATAGACGTTGTATTGGGTTCGCCTACTAATTAAAAACAAAAACCTCTTTCGAACCCCAGTACTGCCCGCGGAACCGCTTTTCAGCTTCAAACTTTTCGGACAGTGGGTTCCAGCTTATAGTCGCTGTACGACTCTTCCGTCATCCGTTCCCCCAGGAGTCCGTGCGCGGACCCGTAACGGGGATTTCTTTCGTAGCCCTACCCGTGCATATTTAACCCCTACGCCCATCGAGATCCTTCGTCCTCATTATTTGCATGATGATGGACTCGATGTGCTTCCAGGACTCCTAAGACTGTAGCATTTGCTGAACGATTGTTTCGGGGGAGAGCTGAGCTCTCACGACCCCGCCTCGCCCCGATGGTCACAGAAGAAAAGTGCGTGTTCCGCGCCGTCCACAGGGGTTTCGCAATAACCGCACTCCTCCTCGCCTTTCTTTTTAAAGCACCTCAGGTATGCGTTGAAACAACAGTGTCCCGTCAGCGCCTGCGTCATGTAGAAGCCTAGCTCTCCGTGCGGCTTCTCGAGCCAGGTGGAAAGCTCCGGGATTAGACGGTATGTCCGTCTCCCGGTTGGTTCCTCGCGCTATCTCTTTTGTCATCTGTCAACGAGCCTGTGTCTTGCCTCCTTCCAGATGGCTTCTTTTTCACCAGCGCTTTCTTCATCTTGGGGCTTAGGAGAAACCTGCATGTCAATGTTCCTCCTTGTCCTGAAATTGCTATCATCTCTCAGAAGGTGCCTGCTTTTCGTGGTTGGTCTCTAGCTTTCATAGCTTCGTCTGCAGCTTGTTCAAGCGACGGTTGGGGAAGCTCTCCGCGTACGTTTTCAAGAGGTAGGCACGTTGATTTTGCAATGACTGATGCGAAATGTGCTGAAACTCTGGGTGTTTCTGGCACCACAGAGTGTGCATACGCGCCATGAAGCCTCCGAGTGCAGGGGTAATGCTGACATCGTAGCAATCTAGCAAGTCATCCTTGAGTTGATTCGTCCACTCAATGTGGGCGTTTCGCAGGTTCTTCCTCATGTTTCCATCAAAATTATTTGTAGCAGCCCGAGCACTAGGGTGATCGGCACTGTTTAGCGACCCATTGTCAGGTGCTCTGCGCGTTCGATCGTTTTGAATCGCATCTACAATATTTTGGTGTTTTGGTGGTTTCATTGTTGTTCCCACGAGCAGCTAGGGAAAGGTTTCGGCCATCCTTATAGAGGATCCTACAGGATGCTTATTAGGGTGGCTCAAAAATACATGACAAAATTTTGTTTCATTCTAGAGGGCCACGATCCCCCCGATTTTGTTCCAAATCCGAAAGAAGAAAATCCCTGATTTTTGTTTTTTCGTTTTTTTTTTATTGTAACTGCTGCCGGATTTGACTTGAAGTTTCCCATGTAAAATGCATGGGGAAAAATCACTTTTTTCAGTTTTTGAAATAACAACCCTAACACACCCTCACGGGTCCCTGAAAACTACCCTTAAAACCAAAAATATCAATTCTCCATAAAAACTAGTTTAGTGCACTGTATTTTCGTCTTTCCTTTACCTAAAATTATTGATATTGGTCTAGTGGAATATTTATCAACATTGCGTAATACATTTTCAATTATTTAAAAATATGGAATTTGTTTAAATAATTTGTTTTCGAAAATTCGCTTTTTTCCTAAAAATTATTACTATTGGTCTAGTAGAATATTTATTAACAATAATTAATTAATTTTTAATTATTTAAATAATTAGAACAGGTATAAAATTATACACAGGTGCAAGGATTTCTGCTGATGATAAGCCCACAGCTATACTCGAAAGTGTCGATGATGCTCTCTTAGGAGAAATATTTTTCGAATACGTTTCAAAACTTATTCAAGTATTGTATGTTCCTGTTAAGAATTAGGACTTGATTGTTGAAACAATGAAAAAAAAATTGGCAAATTTTGTGGAAAAATGATTATTTAAACAAATTAAAGTTTGTTGAAAATCAATAATAATTTATTTTTTATAGAATTGGAAAATATTTTGTAATAAATTTATGTTATTAAAGATGATAAACTGCCAGTTCGACGAATTTTCAGACAAAAAACCCTTATTTCTTAAAAAAACAAATGTTTAAGAAAAATTATTCAAACAAATGGAATTTGTTTAAAACTTTGCAAATTAATTTACAAATGTTGATAAACATTCCACTGAAGAAATAATAATAAACTTTAATAAACAAATTTCAAAAGAAAAGTATTTAAACAAATTCCATTTGTTTGAATAATTAAAAATTAATAAATTATTGTTAATAAATATTCCAGTAGGCCAATATAAATAATTTTAGGTAAAAAAAGATGCGAATACAGTGCTTAAAGGATCGTTTTTATGAAGAATTGATATTTTTGGTTTTAAGGGTACATGAAATTCTTCGTTGGATAATTTCTACAAGCCTCCATATTTTCCCGTCACATTCTTCCAAACCCGAAAAAATAATTCCAAAAACTGAAAAAAGTGATTTTTCCCCTTGCATTTTACATGGGAAACTTCAAGTCAAAACCGGTAGCAGTTGAAATCGAAAAAACAAAAATTAGTGATTTTCTTTCTTCGGATTTGGAACAAAATGGGGGGGATCGTTGCCCTATAAAAAAAAGTGTTTTTGAGCCACCCTAATGCTTACAGATGCTTCGCATGCAAGGAAAAGGCTGCATACTTTGCGAGGTCGCCCGGTATCCCAGAGTCGCCGTTTAAGACACCTCACCCAGGTGCCATTCAGCTTTAGGCATGGTCGTTAGGCCCGGTGCACACGAACTGCGCCAGTGGTCAGAGTTTTACCTGCTAGCCAGAGGGCCCTCTTCCTTCGCTGACTGAACTGCGCCAGTGGTAAAATTACAATACCTATCCGACTAATGGGTGCACCTCCTACTTTTTTCAGGATAATATTGAAATAAATTGACCCTGTCCTTTGTACGTGATGATACATAAAATACGAGATATGAATTTTCTAAATTATGCAATCAGTAATTTATAAATATTATAATCAAAATCTACGATTTTTGGCGACTCCAAAGATATTTTATTCGCCCTAATAAGTTAAAATTTGGATTAAGAATCCTATTTCCCTTTCGTAATATTAAAGAGCCAGAAAAAGGTTTTCTTTTGAGAAACGCTGTAACCAGATTAAATTTTTTCAGCTTTTTAAGCGTTCATTTATTTTTAATGGACCCCTGTTTTCAAAAAATGAATAAATCACATATAAATAAATGGATAAACGGCATGAGTTTGGAAACTCATAAATGTAAGACTTATCGAAATTTGTCCAATGTATTTTTACCAGCAGAAAACCCTCAACCTCAAGTACGTTCTAAAGTTGTTTTTTGAAAACAAGGGTGCATATTATACATGAGCTATCGCCTACAGAACTTTAATCAACATGTTGAAAGAAATTGGAAAGACCTCCAAAAAGATAAAAAATTGACATATATACGGAAATATCAAAACTATGAAAATAATATCTTTTTGAAGAATATTTTGTTAACGCTCGAATTAAACGATTTCATCAATCGGAACCAAATTAATTAATAATAATAATGTTTCTATATTGATATTATTGACATATTCCCGTGCAGAAATTTCAGCGTGGCGCGGGTCGGGCCCAGATCTGTCAGAATGTGGGCCCAGTCGGGCAATCCTACCAGCGCCAGATTCGAAATGAAACGCCTAACCCGATCAGGGCCAGACTGGAGCATCCAGAAGGACGGTCGGATCTGGCCCAGACCAGCCCCCTCTTATTTTTGTATTCTTAGCCATACAATTATTTTTTCATAAATCCAATTAAATCTTTTTCAGATAATTTGGGCCTATTTCTGTTTCGAATTCAAATCTGCATTCAAAGTGAAAAATTGGCTGATCTCAATAGTTTTTGCGTAAAACCTTTTTTTTTTATTCCAACTCGAGCATTAAAAAAACGTTTGGCACGAAAACTATTGAAATTAGACACTTTTTCACTCGGAAATCAGATTTGATTTAAAACAGGAATAGGCCCTAAGTATCTGAACAAAACTTACTCGGGTATTTATGGAGTAAAATAAGGTAATTCAATGTTGAGGTTAGGTCCTGATTCCAAGGCCCTTAATAACACACGTCACTGTACATAATTATTATTTTTTTCTTCAAATAAGGTTTTTTACAAAATATTTAAAGTTTGGTACCTGAATCTACGTTACTAGAAACCCCACATATATCAATAGGATTTTCTTCATTTTGTATGACATTAAAATTTAGAATCTTCGACTTGTTGGAGGTTTACGGGTTCCATTTCAACTTCTGCATTTGCTTGAATCGGAGCTTCAATCCTTTCCTCATTAGGAACTTCCAGTCCCTCTTCGTCTTCATCGTCAGTATCTGTAATTACTTGTTATTTAGTAAAAGTTATTAGTAAAACAGACTTGGAGTAGATTACCTATTTTTTGTTTTACCCATTTCAATCCTGTAAACCTGAAACATTCTGACGATCATCGAGAAAAATTACGTAATACAATAAAGCCAAGTGTCATCACAAACCTAACCTCTGCAAACGTTCCTACGTTTAAGTTAATGTTTATACAATTTTCTTAACTTATTATTTTTAATTTATTTTGAGGTTAAGTTTGCTTGACCGATTATAATAAATCTACTTACCGTCATCTTCATTGCGCAAGTAGGGAATGGCAGAAATTGTCCTATATTTCCGTACCCGTAAGGTACTTTTTGTTTTTGGCATTATGCCAAAATAAATAATATTTTTATTATTTTTAAAATCACATCACACTTAAACCCGAGCCGTACTGTATGAAATATAAAATGACACATCTGATATCGGGCGGTCAGCGCAGCAGATGGCGCTGCAGTTTCCAGCTGGTATTTTCTCGATATGTGGTTCTGAACCGAGCCACAAGAGTAGCCATGCGAAAGCCACAATGTGGCAAACCCGATCGGGGCCACATCGGAAATCGGGACCAAATTGGGCAATTTCTGCACGGGTTTGTATAATAATATTAATAATTACATAATTTATATGATATATGATATATGATATGATATATGATATATGATATGATATATGATATATGATATGATATGATATATTATATGATATATGATATATGATATGATATATGATATGATATATGATATATGATATGATATATGATATATGATATGATATATGATATGATATATGATATATGATATGATATATGATATGATATATGATATGATATATGATATGATATAATAGGCCGAATACGGTAGTAGGTCTAATGCCCGGACAATAGCCCTAATGCCGGCACGGAGAAGAATCTACCTGCGTCGACCTTGCTTTCGTCTAATTCCCTGAATTCAAGGTGGCACTTGGTCGTCTGCATGCACTCACGGCTCATTGCTCAGAGTATACCTGGGCAATTAGGTATTTTCAGTTCAACCATCAGCTAACTTCACTTCGTTGAGTGCTGAGGGGAAAACAATAGAGCAAATGCATGGGACAAAACTTTATTTGGTAATATCTTCATAATGAATAATAATTATTACTACTTTATTATGTCATTGAATAGTTCTTAAAAAATAAAAAGTATTTTTCAAATACATTTATATAGAAAAAATTAGTTTTTACGAAGATATTAACAAAATAGGGCAAAAATGGACCGAATCCCATGCATTTGATCCATTGTTTTCCCCTCAGCAGCTAACGAAGTGAAGTTAGCTGATTATGAAGTGAAAATACCTAATAAGACGAATTTCATTTCTCTCTCTCTCCCCCCCTCTCCCCCCTCTCTCTCATTTTGAATTCATATTAAATTCTGTAGAGTTCAATATATCGTCCGCACCGGTATTTTATAAACAAAGCTTGACTAAGCAGGCAAAGGCGAAAATGCGTTTTAGGAAAGGGGCCGTACGTATATTAAGTACGTAATTTATGGTTTCCAGAAATAATAAGATATGGGACTTGAAACTAGTGGAAATTAGTTGTATTTAAGATAATGCGTGCTGTGCAGGGAGAAAACTTCATTTTCAAAATTCTATGATTTTTCTTCGACCAATTTTTTTTCTTTAACCATTAACATTCAAATCGCATTAACGTACATATACAAATCAAAAATTTTGAAATTTATTTCTTTTAAGCAAAAAAAGTGACTTTTCTACGATAAGAGATGACTTCTTAAGAAAATACTTAAATTTTCTACAAAATAATTAAATTCTCTACAAAACAATTGAATTTTCAAAGAAATAGTTCAATTTTCAACCTTAAAACAAAATTCGTAACAAAAAAGTTTAATAGTCGATAGTTCAACCTAGAAGGATAAAATGTAATTGAAAAAAAATTAATTTCAAAATCAAAAAGGCGAATTTTCAACAAATAAAAAGATTTCTCAGTGATGAAAGAAAAAAAAGTTCACCTGAATTGTTGATCCTGAAAGCCAAAAGACGAATTTTCTGTAGAAACATTGAATTTTTAACCAGTAAAATAGGAATTTTCAGCAAAAAAATTAATTTTCAACAAAATAGTTAAATTTTTAACCAAATAGGTAAAGCTTCATTAAAAACAAATTCAACCGAATAGTTCAACGTTTACCCACGCAGTTAAATTGTCAATTATAAAAAATCAGTTCTCAACTAAATAGTCAAACTTTAACCAAAGAGATGAATTTTCAAATAAAAATTTTCAAAAAAAAAAAAAAAGTTTAAATAAGAAGTAAATTTTCTACGAAGGTATTTGAATTTTCAACCCAAAAAGACGAATTTTCGATAATAACAGTTGAATTTTCATACAAAAAGGATGCCTTTTTAAAACAATTATTTAATTTTTAATCAAACAGTTGCATTTTCATCGAAGAAAGATCAATTTTCTACTAAAACAGATGACTTTTTAAATCAGAAAGACAAATATTAAGAAATATAGTTGAATTTTTATCGAAAATATATTTAAATTAATTTTTCTACACAAAATGTGAATTTTTCTCAAAAGATAAAATTTCTACGAAATAGTTGAATTTTCAACCAAAAAGTTGCATTCTTATCAAAAAATATTAATTTTCTGCTCAGATAGATGAATTTTTTAATAAAAAATATACATTTTCCAAAAAATAGTTGGATTTTTATCCAAAAAACATTTAAATTTATTTTTCAACACCAAAATATGAATTTCTGTAAAAAAGTAAATTTTCTACGAAATAGTGGAATTTTCAAGCAAAAAGATTAATTTTTGAACAAAACTGTTGCATTTTCAAACAAATAATAAAATTTACAACTAAAAAGATCATTTCCAGGAAGAAGCAACTGCAAAAAAAAGAAATATGAATACAAAGCAAATAAATTACTAACAAGAATGTTGTATCAGGATTACCGCAAAACTTAATTTTAAAAATTCTCTAATTTTTCCCTAACCACCTTTTCATTTTCCCTGATCATTAATATTCAAAAACCAGAATATTACATTTGTAACATTTTGAACCTAGAAACTTTTATAAGCGGAATAAAATAATTTCAAATAAAAGTTGAAAATTTTCAAATCTATTCGGTTTGACAGTTATTTAAAGTTATATAAATCTCGGACTTTTGTAAGATTTTTTTCAAATCCCTGACTTTTTCCTGAATTAAAAAAAATTGTTGTTGGCTAGGTTCCTTTTTTCACTCACCAGTTTTCTTTGGTGCGTAAAGTTGAATTTATATTAAATTTCTGTACAATTTCTGCGAGATACTTATTTAATTTGTGAATTTCCGAAAGTTACATACATGAATGAAGGACCCCCCCCCCCCCTTCAGTAACAAATCGTAACAAAATCTTTTGACCCCTCCCTCCCCCTCAAGCTGTGACGTAATTTAAGTACGGACCCAAATAAAATACTTTGTAGAATGAATCAATGAATTTTTTAACTGTTGAAAATTATAGCATTCTTGAACAATTTTAACTTGAAAACAGTACAATTTAGTGATTATAAGTTGTTTCTTGAAAATCTTAAATGAAAAATGTCATTTACAAATGAAAAATAAAAAAAAAATGAAAGAATGAAAACTTTAAAATTATGAATATATTAATTAAAATGTTTTTGAAAATTAAAAAAAGATTTTTAAGTTTTAATCGGATGCATACATTTAATTCATCACGTAAGGCATTCAAATTGAAATAGTTCAATTTTTAACGTAAAAATCTATCAATTATTTAATTATAAACAGATTCAGCATCGTCTTATAAAATCAATTTTATTCTAATTCTATTATTAAGAGTCGTACTACAGTTCAATTTATAAAATAAATACTTAATTTATATTTACAGTTTATCAACTTAACATTTTTCTTGTTTTCTTTTTTTACATTCTCATCTAGAGAAGGTATTGATTTTATGTGAAAAACGACTTTCGTGGATTTCATTAAATGTCGACGTTTTGAGACCCCCTGAGTCAGAAGAAATAGTTTTTATGTCGGTGTCTGTCTGTCTGTCGTTGTCGTTGTCGTTGTCGTCGTTGTCGTTGTCGTCTGTATATCGGATAACTTTCGAAAGACTAATCGGATTGGATTGTGTTTTGGCATACAGTTTGTGGGGCCAAAAAGAGGGATCGAGTTTGTTAACCAGCTATTTTCGATGAAACTCAAAAAGGTAAAACATTTTCAAAAATGTTTAGACCATTTTTTCCAAATTTAGAAATTCCATGGCCGGCTATCCATTGTACTCACAAATTCAAACAATTTATTCCCATGACATTTTTCGATAAAATCAAAATTTTTAGAGTTACAGCATTTGCAACATCCAAAAAAAGAAACGAAAATTAATATTTTCAGCCGAAAAACGCACGATACGAAAAAAAGTCAAGAGAAGAAAAATGTTTCTTTTTGCATGCCCTACAAGATTATCTGAACGACTTTTTGAATTTCCTCGAAAAATCGAAAATTCACCTTTTTATTGCACAAAAAATAATGAAAAATCCAAAAATTCAGTTTTACGGCCAAACTATGCAAGATACGACAAATCACGATTCAATAAAAAATTGTGCGTACAAAAAAGATCTACAAATTTGACATTGGTCACGTTTTGATACGATGTGTAGTTTTTGCTTTATTCGTAAAAAAGGTCATTAACAGTGAAAAAATCAGCCCGATAAGTGGGCGCATTCTCATCGAAACTTTGCTTATTTCATTTCTTTTTCATCTCGTGTGTGTCTTTTCACAATATTTCATTGTTTTAATGTTCTCAATACTATTTCTAACGATGAAAATAATAAAATAATCATCATTTAGGCTCATGGTACTTGAAAATTTGTATTTTTACATTCTCATCTAGAGAAGGTATTGATTTTATGTGAAAAATGACTTTCGTGGATTTCATTCAATGTCGACGTTTTGAGACCCCCTGAGTCAGAAAAAATAGTTTTTACGTCGGAGTCTGTCTGTCTGTCGTTGTGGTCGTTGTCGTTGTCGTTGTTGTTGTCGTTGTCGTTGTCGTCGTCGTCTGTATATCGGATAACTTTCGAAAGACTAATAGGATTGGACTGTGCTTTGGCACACAGTTTGTGGGACCAAAAAGAGAGATCGAGTTCGTTAATCAGCTATTTTCTATGAAAATTAAAAAAATTAGATCATTTTCAAAGAAATTTAGACCATTTTTTTCAAAATTCAGAAATTCCATGCACGGCTATCCATAGTACTCGGAAATTCAAACAAATTATCACTACGACTTTTCTCGATAAAAATAAAATTGTCAGAGTTATAGCAATTTCAATATCCCCCCCCCCCCCCAA
>CAKNXH010059111.1:24655-109417 GCA_932178445.1 Andricus quercusramuli
TAAGGTAAGAGTATTACGAGAAACTACGCACGTAAAAAAACTAGATATTCTATGTGTATCAGAGACAAAGAAAAAGGTTTGCGAAAGTGGAAACGTAGAAAACAGGGTGTTGAAAGGCGGTTTTGAAATGTGGTCAGGAGTAGATAGCGAATCACATTGTAGTCGATTTGATTATGAATGAAGAAGCAAGACAGCATCTCAAAGATCAAGGATCAAGAGATGCCAAAGACGCCTTCTGGGCGTTTCACAGGGAAAAATTAGTTAGCTTATTCTTAGAAAAGGGCATATTTATTACAAATGCTTGGTTTAGACATAAAATGATCCGCATGTACACCTGGCGAAAAGAAAATAGCCACAGATCTAAATTTGTTCGAGACTATTTGAATTTTAAAAATAGCCACAGTATAATTGACTTCGTTATTGCGGATGAAAGGCTAAGAGAACTAGTAAAAGATACAAGAGTCATGATCGACTCTGAATGCAATACTGACCATAACCTTTTAGTCTCCAAAATAAACTCAGGGCGGGAATAAAGAAGAAAGAGAACCAAACAAAATTCCAATGTCCATTTTTCAATAATCATTTAAAAATTTATCATATATATGTTCTAAAAATGACTCAGATACTTTTTTTCTCCCCTTTCCAGATAGTTGGAAAAAATCATTCCGATAGTAGGATTTATTAGAAAGATACGGAAATATACGCTGAAGTAAAGGAATTTCCTTCCTCATTTTGAATGAAATACAAATTTAGTCATTTTCATCTAAGGACATAGAATGTAACATATGGTCGTTGCGAAGCGTGACGACCAAATTTCGTGCCGCGAGCGCGCTCAAACTTTTTGAGTTTCTACTATACGATCAACAGAAATGAGCGTGGAGCGCGAGGTTTACATAATTTTTAAACCTTAAATAAATTAGTTCTTCTTTTTATGTAAAACTGACAAAATTAAACGAAAATCAGGCTATAACGATTTTACTTACTAATAGCCCGCGAAGCGCGCAATAACTAGCACACGAAGTGCGAAAACCTAGAGAAACTGAGCTTAAAGTGTCAGACAAATGCGTCCGAGCGCGTAGCGCGAGATGAATACATTTACTGTGAAATACACATTTATTGTGAAAACATTATCGAGCGCGAAGCGCGAGATCCAATAGGTGCGCGCCGTAGGCGCGCTCAAACTTGCGAGCGAAGCGCGCGATGAGAATGATAATAATAATAATATTTGAGAAGTTTTAGGCTCCGGAAGCTTCGATCATGATTCCTTAAAGAAACCAATCCCAAAGCTACTGGAACGTGTACGTCATCCGCTTCTGCTCCTTCTGTCCTAGAAGGTAAGCAAGAGCGGGAAATTTACGCGTGATAACATCGGGCAACACTGTTCCTTGGAGTCAGGTCTCTAGCCGCGGATGACCTTACGCGGCAGATAATAATAATAATAATATTATTATTATTATACCATTAAGCCATTTCCCTTTAATTTTTAAAATGTATAAAAAGTTTGATGAATTACCACATTGGAAAACAATTTTGCACGACTTTCAAAAGAAGCAATTACTTGTACTTGCAACCAATAAAGATGAATTATCAAGCATCAGAGACGAATTTTCAACAAAAAAGTTGAATTTTCAAGTCAAAAAGATAAATTTTTTGGAAGAAACTTAAATATATAATAGAGAAAATGTATAACTTTTCAATAAAATAATTGAATTTTCAATAAAAGAACCTCGCAAATTAAACTTATTAAATGTTAAATCAATGACGTTACATTTATCTCAAATCAGAAAAATGCTATATCTACTGTTCGGTGTATTCTAAAAATGATGGAACGAAAAAAGTGAGGAATATTCTCAAAATGCATAACATTATTTTTATTACATTATAATACATTCAGAGTAATTGCCACCGACTGCTACCTCCCACTTCAACAATCAATCCTAGGTAATATTTTCGTCTAAGAAGTACATTTTTGCCAATTCTATTTTATGTATCAATATTCTTATAAGTATAATTCAAAATAATGCATTAAATGTTTATTCCGATAATATATTTTTTCCAATGCGCAAATTTAAATAAACAAATATTGTAGGATTGTTTCCAGTTTACAAAGCCATCAGTATTATATTGATATTGATTTGAAATAAAATTAATGTATTTTGGCAAATATTCATTTTGTTGGTAGGAAAGTATTCTTGTTGGTCAAAAATTCATCTTTTTGATTGAAAAAATGTACTACTTAGTTGAAAGTTCGTCTATTTCACAGAAAATTTAATTCTTTTGCTAGAAATTTCATCTTTTTTGGTTATAAATGCAACTGTTTGGTTAAAGATCTATAATCTCTTTTCGTCGAGGATTCAGCTGTTTTTTAAATATTCGTCTTTTGGTTGAAATAATAACTATTACATTTTTCGTCGAGAATCCTTTTATTTTATTGGTTGAAAATGCAACTACTTGGTGTGAAATCGAACTGCTTTGATAAAAATTTAATTTATTTGTTTGAAGATTGATCATCTTAGTTGAAAATTCGTCTTTTCTTAAATTAAAATATGATTTTAAACATTTTTCTTTGTTTGAAAATTAACAGTTTTAACGGAAAATTCAACTATTCTGCCGTGCAAACTAAAAAGATACATAAGTGACATTTTTATGAAAAATGAGTTTTTGGTATCACTGGATTCGTAAGAGAAAGCTGCATCTAACTAGCATAATACAAGTAATTAATTATTAATATTTATTGCAAAAATCGATTGTTTAAAATTGAGGAAAGTCGAAAAAGTTCAAAAATACAACAAAAAAAGATACACAAAGCACTTTGCGTGTCCCAAAATTTGTACACGGCATCTAATACGTCATCATCATACAAATGAAAAAGAACCTAAAGTGCTTTGTGTCTTTTTTGCCTTGTAAAAGTGACAGAGTGCGGAGCGTATTTACAAACGAAAAGAATCACTTGCCCTTGCGTATGTTTTTGCTTTGTAAAATAGCTCGAGCACTGATCCGAAATCCAAGGGAAATAAGTCCCGGCTATTTTCGGTACTCTTCGGAAATGTTCGGACTTCGGAGTTGCGGGACGAGCGGCAGCCAGCAAGGGGCGTGATAATACAATATATGTATAATATATTATACATATAGATTGAATGTTTACATTGTTCGCGTGAAATTTATCTTTCTTCTACGGTTAAAATATGTATTTTGAATAAATATACGTACAATTTTATGATTGTACAATAGAGTGGTCCAAAAAACGCTTTTCGAGCTACAGGGCAAGTACCCTCGCAAAAGTTTCCATTTCCGGAGAAAAAAATCCCTCATTTTTTTTCGAAAATCGAATATTAACACGTACCACCGGGCACTTCAAAATCCCATTCAATTAACATGGGGAGATTTTGGATTTTAGAAAAATTGAACTCATACTTCAATGTTTGATCGAAACGTGCCAAACTTTTCAGGGATTGAAAAGGAGTACCTTTGAAATAAAAGCATACTAATAACTTTTATTTTTATCCTTCCCTTAACCCCCCACTCCCCCCCACAGCACCTCAAATATTACACAAAAATAAAAAAACTACATTTTTACGTATTATTGTTACTTTTTAGCAATTTCCGTCATCTTTTTCATACAAATAATTACTAATGGACAATTTGAATATTTCCCATGAGTTTTTAAACAATTTTTAATGTTTTAAACAAATGTAACTTATTTAAACAATTATTTATTCCCAAAAAATGTAAAAAATAATCGTATTTTCTGATTAAAATGTAATAGTTTGTCATTGTTTGGAGTAGTGATTTTTTTAAAAAACATTATGTGATTATTTAAACAATAACTTATTGTTTATTCTCAACATTTCTAAAAATTGACCCAGAGATGTCCAGTTTTTTCTTAAATTGGCATCCTATGCTACTTTTTGTTAAATAATTATATAATTTTGATACATATCTTTCAATTTTTGATAAATTTCTATTTGTTTAAACAACTTTGATTTGCTTAAGCAGTTTTTTTTCGATAACTTTAAAAAAATAATATAAATATAATTAATTGTCTGACTTTATAGTGTATGAAAAGAATATATTAACCATTCTTCAATTGTTTGGACAAATATAATTTGTTTAAACAATCGAAAATCCAAAAATATTTTTTAAATCGTATTTTCTGAATTAAAACTAATATTTAATGATTTCGAGGAATAGTAAATTCTGTTAAAAAGGTCGTGTTATTGTTTAAAAAATTTTATTAGTTCAAGCAATTTTGTATTGAAAAATGTGGATCAATAATATAAAATATTAAACATGGAATTATCTTCGTAAATATATTTTTTCTGTCTTCCAGCATGTCAGATTGATATTCATAAGACTTTAAAATGCTATAATGAAATATAATCTAAAACCATTTCATATGCAGTCATAATTATGAATAAATATGAAAAAAGCAATGCTAAATGCACTTTTATAATTCAAATTTTATTATGACTTTGATGATTTATTTAATAATGCGCCAAAGAAGACGTAAACCATCCATACTCAATTTGAAGGAAATTTGAAGAAAAGAACAATAATTTATTGTATAAACAATAACATGAAGTTTTTACCAGAATTTATTACTTGCCCTCTAGGGTGAAAAAAAATTTTGCAATGCATTTTTAGACCACCCTATTGTACAATTTCGATTAGTGTCGAAATGCATACGTCTCAGACTCTCTCTCAAAATATTTCAAGTTATAATAAATTTTTAATGAATTTTAATAAATGTCTTACATAATAAAATATCTCAAGATATGTATAAGTTTTAAATTACTACGTTTTCTAAATGTTAAGTAGCCGCAAATGCATAATGTTCACATTAACAATAAGCGAGATTTATATGAGAATTAGTGCGACTAATCCTTTTACAATTATTTACTATTAAAAAATAATTTAAATCTGAGATGCGTGGATAATTAGAACGTATATACTTGTACGAAAAATACTCATTAATATACTTCGTTATTCATACTTTCTATTAAAATAATCAACAATGTGATTTTGAATTATCAAAAACTTAAATAAATGGTTTACTGCAATAATTTATACCCTTTTTTGTCCCCTTCTGCAAAATTGAAGTTACGTAAAACGGATGACTTTAAAATATTTATTTGGGTTCAATAATTACATTTTATCTACAAAAATGCAGATGCCTTAAAGCAAAATTAATTTTTTATAATAATTTAGGTATTATCATTTCATCTAGTAATCCAGTCAAACTAGACAAAATAGCCATTTTTTCGAACAGCATAATATATATCCTGTAGTTTTTTGCTTAGATTGTTTCTCACAAGTAAGATATAACAATGTAAGAAACTTTTTTGTAAAGCATCAAAAAAACTTTAATTTTCCCAGGGACAATTCAGTAGACATAAATAGACATAAAAAATAAGTTATTTTTCAGTGAGAGCATTTGATCAAAAGATAATTTTTCATAAAAACTAATCTGATTTTTCCTTTTTTTAAACACAAATTGTTAACACAATTTTAGTTTACGTACATCAGATTCGACAAAATTCATTACGCCATTCGACTTTATTAAAATAATTAGAATTCATTTGATGGATAATATGTTGAAATTCAAGAATTTTAAATCAGACTAAAATCAAATTCAAAATGCCATTTAACGTCCAATAATAAAGTCAATGTATAGAAATCCGGAAAATAAAACAAGAATTCAACGATCAAATTTTGACAACCACCACAAAATACTCCTATTGGATAATATGTTTTTCTACTTAATTTGTTATTGTATATTATTTTAGCAAGTTTATTTTCATTAAAAAAATTATTTTATTACTAAAAATTAATTTTTTGGCACTATATTAATAACAATAAAACAGTGCAAATGCTATTTCATGCGAAGATCAGGATATTTGGAATAAGCTGATCGATATTATATATGACACTAGGACCAGCCCCCACCACCCTACATAGTGCCCCTTACGTATGTTTTTCTCTTGGATTTCGAGGCCGCGCTCGATCTATGCGATAAAGGCACTGTCCGCAAGTGACTTTGTGTTCTTTTTGCCTTGTATTTTCGACTTTTCGCGACTATTAAAAATACGCAAGTCCATTTTCTAATAGAAATTGTTTAAAAAATAAATTTTTTATTGAAAAATATGAAAGAGCACAGTATTTTTACCCTAATAGTGTATATAGATTATTTAAAATATTATTCGATATTAGAGTTCTTTGGGCAAACAGTTTTTCTCGATTTTCTCAGTTCGAGTGAGATTGGACTTACGTATCTTTTTAGTTTGTACGGCAGTATTCTCCCAATAAAAATTGTCGGATAATTGTAGCTTTCATTTTTTTGCAACGGGCTTATCCAACTAGAGATAGATATCAATGGGATTTACTGTGAATATATTATAAGGCAATAAAAGTAATTTGATGTATTTTAAACAAATTCCTCACTACTTTTACTCTCTTCATTTTTATAATACACTAACCAATAGATATAGAATTTTTCTGATTTCAAGCGAATGTAGCGATATTGATTTAAAATAAAATTCATGTATTTTGTTGAAAATTCATTTTTTCCATATAAAATTATTCTTATTGGTCAAAAATTCATCGCGTTGATTGAAAAATCAACAAATTAGTTGAAAATTCGTCTATTCTATAGAAAATGTAATTCTCTTGCTACAAATGTAATCGTTTTGATTTCAAATGCAACTGCTGGCTTCAAAATTAATAATCTGTTTTTGTTGAGGATTCAACAATATTGTTAAATATTCGTCTTTTGGATGAAATATTAACTATTACATTTTTCGTCGAGAATTCTTTTCTTTTGTTGGTTAAGAATTCAACTACTTGGTATAAAGTCGAACTGCTTTGTTAAAAACTAGTTTATTTGGTTGAAGATTCATCATGTATTTTAAAAAGATTTCTCAATTTTCCAAAATCCCAGTAAATGTATAATAGTTATTGATTTAAAATGAAATTCGTCTTATTGCCCAGGTATACTCTGAACAATGAGCCGTAAGTGCATGCAGACTATTGCCCGGGCATTAGACCTAATGCCGTATTCGGCCTATTGCCTACGACAGATATATATATATATATATATATATATATATTTAATTAAAAAAAATAGTTAAGCAACCACCGCAGGGTTCCACTGAGAGCAACCGCCATATAAAAAATGTCAATAGCCCCCAGTAGAACCACGGTAAATCACACCTATGGCCACGTCTCACAACCGTGAGATGGGTGGTCACAGGGCACGTTGAAATCACAACGGCAGGCCGGCGAAATCCTCGTGTGTTTTGAGGAAACGAAGCGACCCAAGGATGAAAGCTTTCTGCATCCATCTCGCAAGTGCCTTGGCATATTTTTGGCACGCGGATATGGCTTTAAGGTTACGAACCAGTGATAGTTTCGCACCTCCGAGATCACCTATCACAAGGACAATTACTCGCACCGAATACTTTGGGTACAGTCGTTGCAGCTCTCTCTTAAGGTCTTGATACCTTTCCTCCTTTTCTTTCTCCTTTGCAGTGATGTTGTATTTGGACGGAGCCGAGAATTCGATCACGAATATAGTTCGTTTCTCGAAGCCTTGGGGAACAATGTCACGTCTCGAGTGAGCAACGGAGACTGCTGCCCGAAAATCGTAGTTCCAGAAAATTGGGCACTTCTCGTTTCGGACAATTGACTCTATATCCCTTGGAGCGTTCGGCAGGGCAGGGTCGCGACCAACACTGTAAGAGCGACAAAGATGGTAATAAAGTACTCTTAGGGCCGCATTATGTCTATAGATGTACGTCGTTCCTGCGTGGGTCGGATACCCAGATAGTATGTGTTCTAGGTACTCAGCGTGTGCATTACACGCTCTGCACCTGTCACTGGAAACTTCTTGACATAAAATGCGGGCACGGTATGCTAAGGTGGAAATGACACCATCCTGGCATGCAAGAATAAAACCCTCTGTACCTGAATTGAGCCCTGATGATTTGAGGAAAGCTCTTGATAAAATTTTCCAACCTCTGCTTTCTTTACTTCGGCTTTTAGACGTGAAGCATCTGGATGGAGTAATGCACTTTCCTCAATTCTGATGTTAAAATTCAGGCCAAGGGTCTCGGCCGCTTGCTCCGCGGCTTTGTAAAGGAACGCTCCTTCGCCAATCACCTTGTGATTCCTGACCATCTTTAGGAGCGGATCTCTGCCATTAGCAACGACGTAAGCTGTACTTAGAACAATTCGTTTATGAAGATACTGGAGATTCAGAAGTCCGCGTCCGCCTTGACGGTGTCAAATGTATAATCGCGGAACTGACGAATTGATATGCAAGCTTTTATGCATATGCATGATCTTACGTGTGGTGACATCAAGGGCCTTAATCTCGTTCTTCGTCCATTGAACCACCCCAAACGAGTAGAGTAGAACTGGGATGGCAAGCATGTTAGTCGCAAATACCTTGTTCAACGCCGACAGATTGGAAGACCAAATCTGTCGAAGAAGATGCTTGTATCTGCTTCGGAGAGACTCCTTCACTGATGTTACGTCCTGAATTCGGCTTTGAGGCACGCCCAGGTATGCATAGGTCTCTCCAGTGTTAAGCTGTCTAATAACACTTATATCCACAAGCTCAGGTCCTTGGGAACGCCAGTAATCTTTCCTTTCTTCAGATGAATTTCGTCACACTTGTCCAAACCAAATTCCATTCCAATCTCTCCTGTGTAGTTCTTGACGATATTTATAGCAGATTGAAGTTTGCTTTTACCAGAGGCATAGATCTTCAGGTCATCCATGTAAAATACATGAGTGACCTTATGCTCGCGCTGATTAGTGTCGCCACAGAGGTATCCAGGAGAATTTCGTAGTGCGAGAGATAGAGGCAGAAGTGTGATGCAAAAAAGCAAAGGGCACATGGTATCACCTTGAAAGACGCCCCTCTGGAAGGTGACGTTGTTCGTTATCAGACGATAATTTCTAGATGAGATTGTAAATCTAGTTTTCCAAAGAGGCACCAATCTCTGTATGCATCTCGCTATGTGTGGATGTACCTTCAAGCTTTCCAACGGACAGATGATAAGTCTATGAGAGGTTGAATCGAAAGCTTTCCGGTAGTCAATCCAGGCCATTGGCAGGTCGCGCTGATGGGCTGCAGTGTCTTTGCAGATACACCTGTCAATTAGCAGGTTCTCTCGACAGCCAGCTACACCTTTTTTCGAGCCACGTTGTTCGTACATCTCTAGCCATACACGCTCAATTGGTCGGAACAATCCTGTTGTTTAGAACAGCTGTAAAGATCTTACACAGTGTGTTCGGAAAAGTAATTAATCTGTAATTCTCTGGGTTGGACAAATTGCCTTTTTTTCGGCAGGAGTGTAGTGCGTCCGAACACCAGCCACTGCGGAATGGGCATCTCCGACTTTCAATATGAGGTGAATATGCGGGCCAAATGTTGGTGTATAAAAGTAAACTTCTTCCACCAAAAGTTCTTGATACAATCTGGTCCAGCAGCGGAAAAGTTCTTCGTGCCTCTTACTGCATTTTTCACCTCTTCGGAAGTGACGGATGGACATTCCTCCTCAGATTTTATAAGGCTGTCGCAAAACTCCTTGAAGCGGATGCTATTGTCAGTATCTTCTTTCAAATTCAGTGTTTTCGGGATTTTGTATACCTCTCTCCAAAAAGTCTCTACCTCCTTGGGCTTGGGTGGATTTTTTTCAGAAACAGGGAGATCGCTGAAGAGGCGCGATGGGACAGCGAGAAACTGTTGATTCTCCCTGATACATCCCTCCCTCTTCTGTATTCTCCTCCTTGCGTCAGATAACAGCTGTATTTTGTCAACAATATGCTGCTTGCTTGTCAGCAGCTTTGACTTGTTTAGTGTGTGATTCAAGATCCTTAGTTCTTGGTCAAAATTTCGAACCCTTTCCGTAAACGGTCTACCAGATGTTATGTAGTCAATCACACATTGAAGACGGGACGCATTCTGTCTTGTCCATCCAATTTTCTTCTTCAGTTGATGCAAGCGTCTTTTGGTCTTTTGATCCATCGCCGGTTTTAGCCTTCGATTTGAATCAGCCAAAGTTCTCGCGGCACCATAAACTGAGCAATTGATCGTCCAGAGGTCGGACTCTTGCGAGATATCTCCACAAAGGGAGGCGTCCATTTCAGCCAGTCGGCTTGATTTCGCAAAGACTGATGCGAAACGTGCTGAAGCTCTGGGCGCTCGTTTTTGTACGTTTCCTGCGTACATTTCAACTACATTTTTTCAAACATCATAAATACTGTAACTTAAATCGAAAACTGTGATTTAAGCCCCTGAGGAACTACAGTCATAATTTTGGAACTGAAATTGTTTTTCCATTTATTTTTAAAGAAGGTTCTCAAAGCACCTGCGGTTTTGACGATTACATTCTCATCGCGACACTCGCACTTCTCGCTTGATAATAAGGTTATAGAGTCAGTTCTCTTTGAAAAATAAAACGGTGTAGACAGAATTGAACAGCATATAAGAAGTAGGTATATGTTTATTATAATATTAATAAAACAACACAATTTCGTTTAATTCACTAAATAGAGACATTAAGCCGCGCAGGTTTTGATTTCGATCGTTCAAACATCAGTTATAAGACAACTCTACTATGATTAATTAATCTAGAACATTTTCAATTTGTGTCCCTTTGAATAATGTCATTACAATAATTTGTGAATCTTGTTGAAATCTACTCAAAATAAGGCTTTAATCTTACGGATCTCTCAAAAACAACCACCAGTCGGGCCTATAAAATGCGGTTTATATCCGCTAAATCATTGGTTACTTGTTTTTAAATTCCATCTTTGTCCAGTCATCTATCGTTCTCTTTCACTCGGAAAAACGTTTCTTGGAATCGAACAAATTCTTTGATATAGGGCCAAACAAATATTTTATTGAATTAAACAAATATTTCTTCGATTAAAATAAAATTTATTCGAATCAAAAGAATTTTTGATATAGGGTCAAACAAATGTTTGCTTGATTCGAACAAATATTTTTCTGAGTTTTTTCCCAATACTCTCAACCAATCCACCACCTCCCCGTTTCTTCTTCATACCGGATTGTCCCCATTGAAATGCTACTGTTATCTATTTTTTCATAATCATTTAGTCAATGCTTGAATCCTGCTCTGCCCCGTCCATATAGCACGCATCTGCTTCCTTTCTTCTTATCCCAGCTATACTTACTACACACTTCTGTGTTGCCTTTCTTATTTTATTTTATATACCTTGCTTTACTTCTCTGTCGCTTTTTTCAGCGCATGCTCTGCTTTTATACCCTTTTCGTGTGCTCTTCCCGCTAATTCCCTTGACCATTAATTTCTATTCAAGTACCTTTCTCTTTCTTTTGTTCCCTCTCCTATCCCATTCCCAGTTCTCTCTCCTCTAAACAGGCTTTAACTGTCATTCTGCCCCTACATTCCAATACTTTTTCTCATATTTGTATTCCCGATTTTCTATTCTTATTTTTATTTTCTGCCTATCTACTTCTTGCACTATATACCTCGACGTGTTTCTGTCTAATCCTAAACAAAAAATTTACAAAAAATTTTTTTTCATGATTATTACAATTCAGGACCAGAGCCGCCTTCTTAGTGCTTCTTATGTATTATCCCAAATTTTTAACTCGATGTGGCTATTCGTGTGAAAATAAGTTGACAAATAAAAAAAGTGTCATTGAGGTAGGAATTCGGTCACGTGACCCACTTGTCACATGGCCCTAATGAACAATTTCCGGGCCTTTATTGTCCTGGATAATATTGAATTAAAGTACTAACGCCCAGCTTTCATTCTAAGTTATATATAAATAAATGAAATTGGATTATTTGAATAAGGTACAATCTTAAATGAGGCAGAGAGCATAGTAATGTATGAGTATCATAACTTATTCAAACACACGCTATTTATAGATTATATTACTTTCAGCAATGCGTAACATACATCTGTTCTTTTAAATTTTGGATTTGGTTAATTTTTTTGATTGGTTTCAAATATTAGATAAAAATTCCTTATTTTATTATACTTATAAGGCTAAGGGGTAAAGTCTTTTTTAATTTTCTTCTTTTGTTCTGATAAGAAAAGATAGTTTGGTTCCATTCCATTCTATATTTATATTTATATATGCTATATATATATTTTTTCTGGGGTACCGGGCGATCTCTCAGAGTATACAGCCTTATCCTTGCATGCGGGTCTCTACAAGGATGGACGAACCCTTTTCCCTAGCTGCTCGTGGGACCAACAATAACAACACCAAACATAGTTGTAGTAAATGCGGTTCAAAACAATCGAACGCGCAGGGCTCCCGACAATGGGTCGGACAACAATGCCGACTACCCTAGAGTTGGGGGAGCCAATCAAGACAGAGTCAATGCGATTGACTGGCAAAATCTCATTACTTTTGAGTGGACGGATCGACTCAGAAACGAGCCCCGGAACAAAAGGGTGACATGGCGCGACTGCATACTCTGTGGTGCGAGAAACATTCAGAGCTCTCGGATTTTTCGCAGAATCGTCTGTGAAACCTTGCCGACGACCTTCAGAAAAGGGGTTATATAAGCGGAGTGCCTACTCAACCGCAGCCGGAGAAACATCAACATTCAGGTTTCTCCCAAGCCGAAAGATCTGACTGAACTGGATGATGAGCTTCGTGGAGATTTTTCCGAAGAATCCGACCTCTGGACTATCAATTGTGGTGTGTACAGTGCAGCGAGAACTTTGGCAGATGCAAACCGTAAAACAAAATCAACCGTTGATCATAAGACTAAAAGACGAATACGTCAACTCAGCACAAAGATAGGCTGGGCAAGACAGTACGCGTCCCTCATTCAGTGTGTGATTGACTACATAACATCTGGCTGGACTTTCACTGCCAATGTTCGAAAGTTCGCGCGCGAACTGCGGATCCGTCATCACACAATCAACATACAATTAACAAGTCAAACTTACTGACCATCAGGCAACATATTGTTGACAAAATACGAGTGCTATCTAACACTAGGAGAAGTCTAGAACGGAGAGAGAGGTGGGTCAGAGAAAATCAACAGTTTTTATCTGACTCATCTAAAGTCTTCCAAGACCCTCCAGTTACTATCGACCATCCGCCAAAACCTGAGGAGGACGAAGCATTTTGGAGAGAAGTCTACGAATTCCAACATCCACTTAACGAAGGCTCTAAGAACATAAATAGCTTCAAAGAGCTGTGCAATGCCCTCATAACATCTGAGGAGGAATGTCCACCTATCACTACCGAGGAGGTGAAAAACGTATTAAGAGGCATGAAGAACTATTCCGCTCCGGGACCAGACGGTACCTTCTGGTGGAAGAAGTTTTCTTCAACCCACCAGCATCTGGCTCGAATTTTCACCTCATATCTAAAGTCAGAAGAGCCTATTCCGGAGAGGTTGGTGGAAGGGCGCACAGTGCTCCTGCCGAAGACGGGCAACTTAGCTGACCCTAAGAATTACAGGCCAATAACTTGTCTGAACACACTGAATAAGATCTTTACAACTATCCTAAATGATAGGATTGTTCAGACAATTGAACCTGTGTGGCGAGAGATGTATGAACAACGCGGCTCAAAGAAAGGCGTAGCAGGATGTCGGGAGAATCTGCTCATCGATAGATGTGTTTGTGAAGACGCAGCATCCTATCAACGATTCCTATCGATGGCCTGGATTAATTACCAGAAAGCTTTCGATTCAACCTCCCATAGACTTATCATCTGTCTGTTGGAAAGCTTGAAGGTTCATCCACACGTCGTGAGGTGCATAGAGAGATTAATGCCGCTTTGGAAAACCAGATTTACTATCTCATCTGGAAAACATCCTGTGATCACTAACAGTGTCACCTTTCAGAGAGGTGTGTTTCAGGGCGACACCATGAGCCCTCTTCTCTTTTGCCTCACATTATTGCCACTGTCTCTCACACTTAGCCATTCCGAAGGGTACCTCTGTGACAAACCTGGAGATCGAAAGCATAAGGTCACTCATGTATTTCACATGGACGATCTCAAGATCTATGCTAGAAATAAAGATAAACTACATGAAGCTCTAAAAATTGTCAAAGGGTACACTCAAGAGATTGGAATGGAGTTCGGGTTAGAGAAATGCGCCACGGTTCATTTGAAGAAAGGAAAACCTAATGGCATCCCTGAAGACCCTGAGCTCGTCGACAGAAGCGCTACACGACACCTTAGCGCTGGATAGACCTATACATACCAGGGCGTGCCACAGAGCCGCATTCAGGACGTGACATCTATAAAGGATACTCTCTGAAGCAGATACAAACGTCTCATCCGGCAGATTTAGTCGTTCGAACTGTCGGCTAAGAACAAAGTATCTGCAACGAACATGCTTGCCGTCCCGGTAGTACTCTATTCATTTGGAGTAGTTCCATGGACGACGGACGAACTCAGATCCCTTGATATCGGGACGCGTAAGGTTTTGCACATGAACAAAAGCATGCACCTTAAGTCTTCAGTTCCGCGACTTTACATCTCACGCCGCCTAGGTGGTCGCGGAATACTGAATCTTGAATGTCTTCACAACAGGATTATTCTGGGTACAGCACATATAGTTGCAATTGGACAAGACCCTCTTCTTAAAGTGGTCAGGAAACATGATGAAGCGGGCAAAGGGGCGTTTTTGTACAAAGCAGCGGAGGAGGCTGCTGAGACACTCGGCCTTGACTTAAATACCAGGGGTGAGCAAAATGCATCAAATCTCATCCATCTTGAATACTCACTCCTGAAAGCCCGGATCAAGAAAGTACAGGAGAAAAACTTCCGCGAAGAGCTCCTCGACAAGAGGATGCACGGCATCTTCCATAGAAATGTGGAGGATCAGTCGATGTCGTATGAGCTAACGTATGCTTTCCTTAAATCATCCGGATTGAAGTCGGGCACGGAGGGTTTCATTTTGGCATGTCAAGATGGTGTCATTTCCACTCTAGCATACCGTCGCCACATTTTGAGCCAAGATATTCCCGATGATAGCTACAGAGCGTGTCATGCACACCCTGAGCACCGAGGGCACGTACTATCTAGTTGTCCAACTCATGCGGGAACATCCTAGATCCAACGGCACAGTGCGGCACTAAGAGTGCTTTATTACCATCTTTGTCACTCTTACGGAATTAGCCCAAATACCGCTCCGCTAAACGCTCCTAGGGGAATAGAGTCAATTGTCGAAAATGAGAGGCGCCGTATATACTGGAACTTGATATTCTCGATAATTGTTTCTGTTGCGCACTCGAGGCCTGACATAGTTCTCCTTGACTTTGAGAAACGAACTATGTTCGTTATCGAATTTTCGGCACCAGCTGACAAAAACGTCACAGCCAAGGAGATAGAAAAGAAAGAGACGTATACAGATCTTATAAGGGAGTTGCGACGGTTATACCCCGAATATTCTGTTAAGCTAATCGTCCTAATCATCGGCGCTCTTGGAGTTGCCACAGTTTCACTGGTTAATGGCCTGAAAAGCATCCCTGCGTGTCTACAGAATGCTGTGACACTTGCCGGGAGAATGCAAAAGGCGTTCGTCCTTGGGTTGCTCCGTGTCCTCAGGGTGCACGAGACTTTGGCCGGATCATCGTATTGAATTCATCGCAGACTGTAACCGCCTATCTCACGGTCGTGAGACGTGGTTGCGGCTGAAATTTTCCCGCGATTTCGCTGGGAGGGGGTGCAATTTTTCAGATGAGCACCCGCTCCCGGTGAAATCCTGCGGTTGTCCTTATGAGAAACTTTTAGCTATATATAGGGGAGAGTCACCAGTTGCGGGCACTCTCCGGTTGTGGGCACCTCTGCGTAACAACTGACAGAATACAAATATGCTGGATCTAACTGGTGGCGTACTTGTATTCTGACAGTAGTGCGCAGTTTTCGAGGTGATATCAACGTAAATAGACGACTTCTTCATTAGCTTCGATCAAATTGAAAAAAATGAGTGAAAATTAACGCATTTGTAATTTACCAATGTTTAAAAACTGCGATGAATCAAAGTAAATAATTTCAAACAGGTGAGTGTTATTGATATTTCTACAGTATTTTCGTTATGATTTAAGGGCATGTGATACTCCGTCCTGTGGTAAATCAGGTTCAGTTCCCCCGGGTTTTTGTCCACAAAAATTAAAAAAATTTTAAACTGAATTCGGAGATGCTATAGAATAGTATAACGGACGTCCTTAAGGGCATGTGATACTTAGAAAATTATCGATTTTAGCAGTGTTAGGTTCCGCCGGCTTTTTTCCTACAATAATAAAGATTTTGCCTTAAAAATTTGGGAAATGATAGCGAACATGCTATAGGACGTCCCCGAACTCTTCTTTTGTAGAATAATTTGAAAAAATTTAATTTTGCTGAATTTTATTCATGTGTGTGTGTTTTGAGGTTATGTGTACTGACAGCATCGTGCACAAACAAAAAATTTGTATTTAGCAAAATAACTTTTTTTGTTATAATCCCTCAAAAAAGATTTCGGGGACGTCCGTTATACTATTCTATAGCATCTCCGAATTCAGTTTTGAAATTTTTTAATTTTTGTGGACAAAAACCCGGGGGAACTGAACCTGATTTACCACAGGCCGGAGTATCACATGCCCTTAAACTCTTTTTTGTGTATATTTAATTTAATTTAATTATTAATAGGAATAATTAATTAATTAAATTTTTCAATTATTTTATTTCTTAGAAAATTTTATTTCTCTAACAATTTTATTATTCAAACAATTTTATTTCCCAAACAAATTTATTTTTTAAATACTTTTATTTGGTAAAAGATTGTTTTAATTTGTCAAACATTTTATTTTTTAACATTTTTATTATTTTTAATAACTTTATTTTTTAAACAATTTATTTTCTTATGTTTTTTTTCTCATTTTTAATTTTTTCTAATTTCATTTGTTCAATACTTGATACATTACTATTCACTTATTTGAATTGTAGGTAATTAATTAATTAGAAAAATAATATTACTCGATGATAAAAGTATTCTAATTAAAAAACACAAATATAGATTTAAAATTTAATTTTTAATTTTAGAGTCCAAATATCTATTACTTTTATTTCCCTCTTGGACATAATGGGATACTCGTATAACTTTGGGTATAAAAGTTTCATTGTATAGTTTAAGGTGTTTAAACAGATGAGGAAATGTTCCCCCGCCCATCATCGTGTAGCGATTTATGGACTCTTTCCGCCCTTTAGGGACGAATGAAGAGCAACTGTTGTAATTTTTAACTAAAAGAACCAATATTTATGGCCCAAAATGAGCTCCTGAAAATCATTATTTTCGGGCTTTTTAGTCGTTAACCATAATTTTCGTAGATAAAAAAATAACACTTCTCATTAGTTTCTTAATAAACACATTTTTTGAGGCTCATTGTAATAGCCTGAATATCAAATGGAGAAAAATAGAGGGTTTTCTATGTTAAAGTCCATAAGAAATTGATTAACGATGTGCTCGCTCAGTTATTATTTTTAAAATCTGAAAAAAATACAGAAGAGATTTTACACTATGAAGATTTAGTTTCTGGTATTGGATGGTCAAAATTCGAACATGCATATTCGAAAAATAGATTTTTTATTCACTGATTACGAATATGGTCATGAAAATTGAAAACAAAGAAAAAAAAAATTTTAAGCTCAAATCTTAAAAAAACCAAGTAAAAAAATGTTATGTTTACAATATTTTTTAAAACCTCGTATACTGATGTATTTCGATACGTGGATTATGAACTTGGGCATGCGAATACCTGCAAATATAATTTTCAATATTAAAACTTGAGAAAATTACGTTTCTCTTGTGATGTGTAAACACACTACCGGTGATTCTTTTATCTTGAGACGTCGAAATATCTCAAGTAATACGCATCTAACGAAAAAAATGTCCCTAATAAAAACTTTTTATATTCGAGGGGAAGAGCGACCTCGCAAAAATTTACCCCGCCCCACACCCTGGTAGCGGGAGGGGGGGGTGACTTTAACATCTCAAATGGGAACCTATATTTTTTATTACATATTCAGATTCGCGCCAGATGGCGCTGCATTTGCCAAAAATGACATTTTTGACTGTTCAAGGAATGCGCTTCCAAACGAAAGATAAAGAAGACAAAAAGTTGGTTTGTTTGGGTTGATACGTATGGGTTGGTTTGTTTCGGTTCATTGTGTTGCTTATGTTAAAAAAAAATTCAATGTGCTTTTCAATGTGCTCCAGTTCCAAGAACGGTTTTAGCATCGTGCTCCTTTATCCATAGCCGGAAAATCTCAAACGGCGTTGTATCGTCTTGACAAAACTTTTTGGGCTTTCTAATTTTTCTACTCCACTTTAACCCCTTTCACAGGTGGGCTGAAGGGGTTTTCAAATTTAAATGGTTGCCAATAGATCTATTGGCGTTACGCTTGCCAGGGCCCACACTGGAGCTGCGTAAAGCAGCTTCAATTAAACCACGCTCGCCACTAGCCTTCTTTTCGCCTCCCTGGGTCCGCCAATGTTACGCAGAATCTGAGATAGATTACCCTCACACTGTATGGCTTTGGTGGCTGCGATTTTGAGGTGTTCCCGAAAGTTCCTTTTATCCAGCTACGCTCCAGGGTACTTCAGGCCCTTTCCCCAAGCGACGTCGAGTCCGCCTAGGACAATCTTTGATATGTAGAAGGATCTCCTGTCCGTGACGAATAGCGCCTCGGTCTTTTCCAGGGCCAGTTCTAGGCCTCTGGCATCCAGCCAGCGCTTCACTCGCTTCAAACTCTCGTTGATCTTCAGCTTCAGGATCCTCGGTTCATCAGCGGTACACACAACAAGTGCGTCATCCGCGAAGCTGATGAACGTCGTACCCGCTGGCAGGTCCATACGCAGGAAGTCGTTGTACGTGACGCTCCAGACGAATGGACCTATCCGCGATGCCCGAGGGACACCACATGTCTTCTCTTCTTCGAGGCTCCATTTGTCGCTGTTGTAGACCACCCACCTGTCGCTCAGATAGTTGTCTATCATTCGCAACAGGTAGGTCGGCACTCTCTTCTGTCTCATCGTTTCGATGCCTTACCTAGAGGTTTCTCTTCCTTTCTGAGAAGAACCAGCCTCTGCTTCTTCCAGTCGCCGAAGAACCTTCCCTCTCGCAAGCAGGAGATGAAAGCCCTCAATATATGTCGTTTGGTATTCCGACAATGCCCGGCGTCTTATTAGCCTTCAACTTCTGCCCTGCCTTCTGCAGTTTCTCGTGAGTGAAAAGCTTCTTTCTTCGGACCACGCAGAAACTCCAGTCCTCTCTCGCGAATGATTCCACACGTGAAAACAGGCCCCATACGATTCTTCTAGCCTTCTCAGGGTTGCTCAGGCCGGGGGTCTTTCGCCTAGTCACCAATTTTACGAATTTTTTGGTAACTATCTTATAAGCTGGACCCCATGGGTCATTTCGACTTCCCCGATCAGGTCCTTCCAACATCGGAGCTGGCTACTTCTGATGGCCTTCTTTAGTGCCGCCTTGGCGTTTTTCCATTTTCGCTCACCAAGATTCCCCTCCAGTTCATTCGGGTTTCTTCCCACTCTGGCCACTTACTGTTGAAGTCATTGGCAATGAATACTGGCCCGACGGCTTTCCTAAGACTTTCGTCCAGAGCTAGAATTTGCGATGCAAAAACCGCAAAGCGATCAACTGGGGAGAAATGACAGCTGTAAACAAGTACACCTGCCATCTCTACCCATTTAAACCCCTGGTCATTCTACAAATAGTCCCCGATACGTAAATCGGGGTTACACACGTGGATTCCTGCCCTCCCCGATGCGTCCTGGAACCAGGTAGAGTTTTCGGGCTTCCTGTATTGCTCGCTAATAAGCAGCAGCACGTCTGCCCCTCTCTCTGGCCGTCTGCATCAGGAGATTCCGGGCATCCCTTCCCCTGCCCAGGTTGCAGTCTTTGGCCACGTGATTTGCGACGTCACACCTCCAGCAGGAATCTTTCCTGTCGGGGTTTTTGCAGCGTTTCGACACATGGCCATATGCGAGGCACCGAAAGCACCGGGCGATATCAGCGTGCTCTCGGATATGGTAGTTTACCTATCCGACCTTTATTCTTCCTATCCGAAGCAGAATATCGGCGTCCGTTCCAGCCAGCTAAAATACACTGCAGCCCTCAACCCGCCGAAGCGAGGGTAGAGCCTGCATGGCCCCTCCAGGTCGGCTTTACCCAGTGCTCCACAGAGGGCTGCCTTCACTTCCTCTCCGGACACCGTTTCCTCCAGGTCCCTGATTTCAATGAATCTCCTTGTAACTAAGGCTCTTACTTCGACCTTTTCGCTGATCCCCTTTTCCAACTTCTTTTTTCGATTGTCGAGTTTAAAAGTAGCCATTCGTTGGTCTTGACTCTAGATCATCAAATGCGCATAATCCATCTCGGCGTCAAACCTCCCGCTCGACATTAGTTAAACGCAGCGAATACACAACCTGGTCTTACACCGCAGATGGTCACCCATATGAGTTCTATCCGCGATCGAAATGACTTAACATCCGCTACTCTTCTCGAGTCGAGATTCACCGCGCAGCGAATGCTATCTGTTAAAAGGAGAATTATTGAGAAATTCTGTATCCTTTACTAAATCGGGGGCGCTATACAAGAATCTGGCCTTAAAAAGTGGCTATTGCATTAAGTTTACGAGATAATAGAAAAATGTTGAAAAGTCCCGTATTCTGTCTGTAGACGAATTTGGTCACGTAAAGTGTATATTACTTACCGAAATGTCCGTTTGTCTGAAATTTTAGCCTTTCCTTCTTTTTGTCTTTTTACTTATTATCCCCCTATTGGATTGATTCTGGTTTTATATGGAAGAGATTTTTGAAGATTATAACACTTAACTACATGATGCAAATGTAATACAAAGGATATGGTACAGTTGATTATACCAATTTAACGCTTGTAAGCAAATTATTTATATTTATTTATTCATACATTTTTAAACATTCTGTGCCGTAGCGTGTTCTAGCTGAGAACCTTAGAAATATTTATCATAAACGTACATATTTTTAAAGCCATCTTTTTTTGTGCCAATTCCTTAGTAAGTTCTACATATTTTCAGCATAATCTCAAAAACAGCGTTTCCATTTTTCTGATTTTCTAATGGATTCAGATAGCTCAAGTCCTTGAACGTGTGTTCACATATATTTTATTCGTCCCTAAAGTTTCAGACTAATTGCGTCTCCGGGTTTTCAGAAAATTAAAAAAAATATCCACTGTCTGCAGCAACTCAGTGATGACCACTCTCCTCTAACTCTACACGTATGTGTCCTATAATTATATACTGACCACAGTCATGCCCGCACCATTTCCTTACAATTAGGCGCCATCCATAAATTGGGTAACGCAATTTTCCAACGCTTTTTCCTATTTTTCCAGATAGTTTTTTGCCATTGTGTAACACTAGGCTAGACCCCGCCCTCCTCCCAACAGTGTTATATAATTTATGGATGGCCCCTCATTTTAAAGATGAACCTTCATTTCATTCCGATAGAAGCAACGTCGGTCAAATCTGTGCTGTTTTTGGTATTTACTTATTTTTGTGTTATTAATTTCGGTAATAAAGAAAATACATAATAAAGATCTTACTAAATGAACAGTGAAATTACTTCCTTTAATTACGAATACAGTATTCTCGTAGTACAAGACTTTAATTTTTCACCATTATTGATATTTTCTCGTAGACTTGACGAGATAGGCATTTTTAAAGGCTAGATTCTTGTTAAGCGCCCCAATTTAGTAAATGACATACCGTCTCTTAATAATTCCCACTTTTTATAAAATATTGTGAATATTGGAAGTATATCACCATAAACACGTATCAATTATTTTGAGAACTTTGCCCAGGGAACGGCCATTTTTGTACATCCTCCTTTAAAATGACGTAGAGTTTTAATGATTTAAAATTTAAAATTGAATTTGTTGACAGTTTTGAATTTTAAAACATGTTTTCTGATGACGCGATAATTATATATATGTATAAGATTAAAAATAATGCGTATTTCATAGAGCCCTAATATATCAAATGACATTTTTTCCTACATATAACCGCCGTATTTCACCGGGAGGGGGTGCAATTCCAGAAAATGACATCCGCTCCCGCCTTCCGGTGAAACCGCAGTACAGTTTTAGCTGTATCCACATCTCACACGGAGAGGCCCGAGGGTGACCGCTTTCTGCATTCCCCCGCAAATGTCTCTCGGCATATTTCTGACATGCGGCGATGCTCTTCAGGCTACAAACCAGAGCTGAAAATTTAATAACGATTAAATTAATAACGACTTCGAGAACGAAGTCAAGACGTTTAATTTTCACATTATCATACCGTAGTCACATTTTAGGTCAAGATTTTCCCAACGATAGTTTGCGAACGTATTTTTACACCTAGAACGACTGGGACCATAGTATCTGGTTTTCTTCCTTTCACGGGAACTATTTATATTCGAAGACACCATGCGGCACTAAAAGTATCTAATTACCATCTTTTTTCCTCATGGTTATTGCCGAGAATGATAATTGCCGAATGTTTTGCAAATACTTGTTCTCGACAATTATTATTCATATCGCACACTCGAGGCCTAGCATCATTCTTTGGACTTCGAACATAAACCATATCGAATTATCGGCTCTGACTGCAAGGATATACACTCATGTACCACAGGCGTAGCGTAGAAGCAATTTCTCGTATTATTGCTGATAAAAGAACAGTTTTCCCTTACTTCTACTTGTGATATTACACTGCTTGAAGTTTTATTTTTAAGAAAATCTGCATTGTATGATCCTTTCGATCCCCAAATACCCCCCACTTGCCCAACCTCTTAGGTACCCACCTACTCAGTTAGGTAGCGGTCGCTACTTCTCGCATTGGTTATTCTATGGTTAGGCATCCTTGACTTGGGAACACGAGTTTCTTGCCGTATTAAAAAATCTATCTCGCGCTACAGCCACCTATCTCACGGCCGTGATACGCGGTTGAAGTGTTAGTATTACTCAGGGATATCGTAGGTCGAAGATAAAATTAGGTTGACCTTCACATAATATTCTCGACATCTGCACAGTATTTTGTGAAAAATTTCAGTGTAAACTGGCCAGAAGTTCAGCTGGCCTCAGAGGCGCAAAACCAGCCTGACTGGTGAGAAATCGTTCATCTGGCAACCCTGGTTTTACTCCGGTTTCATTCGAGAGCGGGTGTCATTCAGTAAAGTTGCACCTGCTCTCGGTGGAATTCTGCGAAGGTTTATCAAACCAAACCCCATCGAACCGAAGGGCCTATGACAAAGCCACCGAACACATCCTCGGGTCGCGGATAGAGGGTCCCTGTAACAAGTGTTTTTACTGAATATGGTTATAATAATTAATAAGCAGTCGTGGACAATTGTCTAGGGATGGCGTTAAAAGAATAAATCTTAAGCGGAGGCGTCACAACCGTGCCGAAAGCTGAATGGCACCGGGGGAGGTATCTTAAACGGTGACTCTGGAATACCGGGCGACCTCTCAAAGTGTGCAGCCTTATTCTTGCATTCGGGGACCTAGATGACGGTCGAACCCTTTCCCTAGCTGCAAAGCACCCGACAATATGTCGGCAAACAGTGCCAATCACCCCAGAGTTCGGGGCGCTGAAAATAATTTAAATGGAAATACGACGACGAACCGGTGAAACGCCTACATTGAGTGGACGAATCAACTCAAGGATGACTTGCTAGACTGCTACGATGCCAGCATTACCGGCGTGCCAAAAATATGTCAAGGCACTTCCGAGAAGGATGCAGAAAGCTATCATTTTTGGGTCGCTTCGTGTCCTCAAGACAGACGAGGGTGTCGCCAGCGTGTCTTTGTGATTTATTCATGCCCGGTGACCACCCATCTCACGGTCGTGAGGCGTGGTCATAGGTGTGATTTACCGCGTTTCTACTGGAGGCTATTGCAATTTTTTTGTTAGATGGCAGTTGCTCTCAGTAGGACCCTGCGGTGGTTGTTTAACTCTATATAAATATATATATATATATATATATATATATATATATATTTCGGTTCCGGTTTCGATTCCTTTGGAATAGAACCGAAGGGCCTATGACAAAGCCACCGAACGCGCCCTCGGGTTGCGGATAGAGGGTCCCTGTACCAAGGGTTTCTGCTGAATATGGTTACAATAATTCATAAGCAGTCGCGCACAATTTTCCAGGAATTCCAGGAAAAAAAACGCCGAAGGAATAACCCCTAAGCGAAGGCGTAAGAACCGTGCCGAAAGCTGAATGGCACCTGGGTGAGGTGTCTTTAACGGTGAACCTGGGATACCGGGCGACCTCTCACAGTATCAGCCTTATCCTTGCACGCGGGGCTCTACAAGGATGGATGAACCCTTTCTTTAGCTGCTCGTGGGAACAACAATGAAACCACCAAGACACCAAAATGTTGTAGATGCGGTTCAAAACGATCGAACGCGCAGAGCACCCGACAATGGGTCGGCAAACAATGCCGATCATCCTAGAGTTCGGGGTGCTGAAAATAATTTAGATGGAAACACGACGACGAACCGGCGAAACGCCCACATTGAGTGGACGGATCATCATAAGAATGACATGCTAGACTGCTACGATGCCAGCATTATCCCTGTTCGCGGAGGCTTTATGGCGCGTATGCACACTCTGTGGTGCCAGAAACACCCAGAGCTTCAGCACGTTTCGCATCAGTCTTTGCGAAATCAAGCCGAGTACCTCCGGAAAAATGGATATGTACGCGGAGCGCTTCCCCAACCGCTGCTTGATCAAGCTGCAGCCGAAGATGAAGCGACATGAAGACCAACCGCAGAAAGTAGACACCCTTCGTGGAGATATCTCGCAAGAGTCCGACCTCTGGACCATCAATTGCTCAGTTTATGGTCCTCTTCAGCGATCTCCCTGTTTCTGTAAAAAATCCACCCAAGCCCAAGGAGGGTCACTGCCGAAGAGGTGAAAAAAGCACTTAGAGGCACGAAGAACTTTTCCGCTGCTGGACCAGATTGTATCTAGAACTTTTGGTGGAAGAATATTACTTTTATACACCAACATTTGGCCCGCATATTCACCTCATATTTAAAGTCGGAGACGCTCATTCCGCAGTGGCTGGTGTTAGGACGCACTATACTCCTGCCGAAAAAAAGGCAATTTGTCCAACCCAGAGAATTACAGGCCAATAACTTGTTTGAACACACTGTATAAGATCTTTATAGCTGTCATAAACAACAGGATTGTTCGACGAATTGAGCCTGTATGGCAGGAGATGTGCGAACAACGTGGCTCGAAAAAGGTGTACCAGGCTGTCGAGAGAACCTGCTAATTGACAGGTGTCTCTGTAAAGACGCTGCCCATCAGCGCGTCCTGTCAGTGGCCTGGATTGACTACCGGAAAGCTTTCGATTCAACCTCTCATAGACTTATCATCTGTCTATTGGAAAGCTTGAAGGTACATCCACACATAGTGAGATGCATAGAGAGATTGATGCCTCTTTGGAAAACTAGATTTACTATCTCATCTAGAAATTATCGTCTGATAACGAACAACGTCACCTTCCAGAGGGGCGTCTTTCAATGTGATTCCATGAGCCCTTTGCTTTTTTGCATCACACTTCTGCCTCTATCTCTCGCACTACGAAATTCTCCTGGATACTTCTGTGGCGTCACTGATCAGCGCGAGCATAAGGTCACTCATGTATTTTATATGGATGACCTGAAGATCTATACCTCTGGTAAAAGCAAACTTCAATCTGCTATATATATCGTCAAGAACTACACAGGAGAGATTGGAATGGACTTTGGTTTGGACAAGTGTGCCAAAATTCATCTGAAGAAAGGAAAGATTACTGGCGTTCCCAAGGACACTGAGCTTGTGGATATAAGTGTTATTAGACATCTTAACACTGGAGAGACCTATACATACCTGGGCGTGCCTCAAAGCCGCATTCAGGACGTAACATCAGTGAAGGAGTCTCTCCGAAGAAGATACAAGCATCTTCTTCGACAGATTTGGTCTTCCAATCTGTCGGCGTTGAACGAGGTATCTGCGACTAACATGCTTGCCATCCCGGTTCTACACTACTCGTTTGGGGTGGTTCAATGGACGAAGAACGAGCTTATGGCCCTTGATGTCACCACACGTAAGATCATGCATATGCATAAAAGATTGCATATCAATTCGTCAGTTCCGCGATTATACATTTGACGCCGTCAAGGCGGACGCGGACTTCTGAATCTCCAGTGTCTTCATAAACGAATTGTTCTAAGTACAGCTCACATCGTTGCTAATGGCAGATATCCGCTCCTAAAGATGGTCAGGAATCACGAGGTGATTGGCGAAGGAGCGTTCCTTTACAAGGCCGCGGAGCAAGCGGCCGAGACCCTTGGCCTGAATTTTAACATCAGAAGCGAGGAAAGTGCATTACTCCATCTAGATGCTTCACGTCTAAAAGCCGCAATAAAGAAAGCAGCGGTTGGACAATTTCATCAAGAGCTACTTGACAGCAATATGCACGGAAACTTTTACAGAAATGTAGAGAAGCAGACCTTGTCGAAGGAGCAAACTTTTGCTTTCCTTAAATCATCAGGGCTCAATTCAGGTACAGAGGGTCTTATTTTTGCATGCCAGTATGGTGTCATTTCCACCTTAGCATACCGTGTCCGCATTTTATGTCAAGAAGTTTCCAGTGACAGGTGCAGAGCGTGTAATGCACACGCTGAGTACCTAGAACACATACTATCTGGGTGTCCGACCCACGCAGGAACGACGTACATCTATAGACATAATGTGGACCTAAGAGTACTTTATTACCATCTTTGTCGCTCTTGCGGTGATGTCGCGACCCTGCCCTGCCGAACGCTCCAAGGGTTATAGAGTCAATTGTCTGAAACGAGAAGTGCCAAATTTTCTGGAACTACGATTTTCGGGCAGCAGTCTCCGTTGCTCACTCGAGACCTGACATTGTTCTCCAAGACTTCGAGAAACGAGCTATATTTGTGATCGAATTCTCTGCTCCGTCCGAATACATCACTGCAAAGGAGAAAGAAAAGGAGGAGAGGTATCAAGACCTTAAGAGAGAGCTGCAACGACTGTATCCAAAGTATTCGGTGCGAGTAATTCTCCTTGTGATTGGTGCTCTCGGAGGTGCGAAACTATCAGTGGTTCGTAACCTTAAAGCCATACCCGCGTGCCAAAAATATGCCAAGGAACTTGCGAGATGGATGCAGAAAGCTGTCATCCTTGGGTCGCTTCATGTCTTCAAGACATACGAGGGTTTCGCCGGCCTGTGGTTGTGATTTCAGCGTGCCCTGTGACCACCCATCTCACGGTTGAGACACGTGGCCATAGGTGTGATTTACCGCGGTTCTACTGGGGACTATTGACATTTTTTAGGTGGCGGTTGCTCTTAGTGGGACCCTGCGGTGGTTGTTTAATTATTTTTTTAAATTATATATATATATATATATATATATATATACATATATGTCAGCCACCCACCCCCTCACACTTAAATTTGTGTGATAAATGGACCTTATAGGGCTCAACATTTTCGTCGAAGCTTTTACTTATTAGTGCCGTATGGTACTTTATGATTTTAAAAATGGCGGACCAACAATGGCCGCCAGAAGAAACAAAATGCTGAATTTAATCTATTATTTTTTATCTGATTCTTATAAAAACGTAATTTTTAGTCTTGCAATTCACTTTTCAAGTGTTTTTGGGGTCGCTGATCACGAATTTTGTATTGGTTAAAAAAATTTTAATATGGTGAATCCAAGATGGCCGCTGAAATGTGTAAAAATCTTTTTGTGTCATGGAAGTACAAGTTCGGTATGCGATGGAAGGTTTTAGTAGGCGCTGATTACGAATTTTGTATTCTTTTTTAGAAATTCTAAGCTGGCGAATCCAATATGGCCGCCGAAATGTGTAAAAATCATTTTATGTCATAAAAGTACGAGTTGGGTATGCAATAAAGGGTTTTCGTGGTCGCTGATTACGAATTTTGTATTAATTTTTATAAATTCCAAGATGGCGAATCCAAGATGATCGCTGAAAGGTGAAAAAATCATTTTATGTCATAAAAGAACAAGTTGGGTACTCAATAAAAGGTTTCCGCGGTCGCTGATTACGAATTTTGTATAAGTTTAAAAAAAATTTCAAGATGGCGAATGCAAGATTGCCGCTGGAAAGTGTAAAAATTATCTTTTGTCATAAAAGGAGTTGCATATGCAATAAAGGGTTTTCGGGGTCTCTGATTTCTGATTCAAGCATTCATACATGTTGTAGTGCTACTACGAGTATACAGAAGATATAGCATTGATTTATGTGTTTATGTGCCGTCGGCATTAGCGTTAACCAATGTGCACCACGAGGAGGTTGCACGTGGTCTGAAAACAGTCTCATTTGAAATATTTACGTGGTGACTTCTCGTGATAGTCAAATTATTGTAATTTAAATTAAAAGAAAGAATATAGAATGGACGTACGGTACTTAGAATTATCAAGACGTTTTTGTATTTCTTGAGGGAACATTTAATAGTCCAAATATGACGGAAGGAGAAGCAGTTTTAAAAGCTGGTTAAGTGGTGCTTATAGGAAGCACTACAAAGACCGGTAATAAAATTAAAATTTTTGTTCTAAAACTATACAAAACTATTAATTATTTTAGTTCTGATAGCTCTTTTCTTTGGCCAAAAATGAAAAGACAGGTTTCTATTTCTATCAGCGCGAGAAGAGCATCCAGATACGGAACAGAATGTTTGATCCTCTGAAGGCTTTTTTGGAGTAACAGGGTGGCCGTATTAATCGAAGAAAAAAATTCCCGGTTATTTCCCGGTTCAAAAACATTTTTCACGCTCAATGAAATTAAAAAATTCGAAATCTAAAGCCAGCAATATTTATATTTTAGGTAATAAAAACTGAGCTGCAAATTAAAGAACCCAAAGTGGAACTCTTGAATTTTGAACTGAAAATTTTTTAATCAAATGTAATTATACTGCCAAATAAAAATTTTTTACTTTCATAAATTATAGAGTTTAAAGATGCGGATTCAGTTCCAAAAATATATTTTCACGTTATCATTTTCAATGCTCTAAATTAGAGAATCAATAATTGAATTGAAAAAATGTCAAAATTATATCATTCTCAGCAATTTTAAGCTAGAAATATTAAAAATTGAAAATTTACATTATTCATAAGCTGAATACTTCTTATATTAAAACTTCAATCATTTTTATTTTGAATAGTTTAAAAATCTTAAAAATGCTTATTTTTGAAATTTTTTCAGAACTTCTAAACATCTTTCAAAATGATTCCATTTTTTCATATTTTTTTTTAATTCTCTCAAATAAAAAATATTACAGCTTAAGTTTTTTTCAAAATAGAACAATTAAAAATGTAATGTTCCAAGTTTAGTTTTCTTGTTTTTAGTTTTGAATATTTGATTTATAATTACTGATTTTAAATCTACATGCAGATATTTCTAAATATTAAGTAATTGTTCTTTTTCTTAATTAAAAAATTTGAAATTGAACGGTTTAAAAATGGAACATTTTAGACTGAAACAATATTTGAAATTTAATAAAGTCCTTTAATTATGAATATATTATTTTGAAGTTATTTAAAAATTGAAAATAGTTTATAAACTTTCAATCGGGTGTTTATATTTGTTTAGCTAATAAGACTTTCCAATTGAAATAGTTTAATTTTTAACGTTAAAATCTGAAAATTGTAAAATTGTGATCTGATTCCAAATCATCTAATTAATGATTAATTAATTTATATTCACAGTTGATCAACTAAAAATATTTCTTATCCAAAGTCTTCGATTTCAAACGCTTCTAAATTTTCATTGTTCAAGTCTTCAAAACTGAATTTTAAAATTCTTTCAAATTAAATGTACGCTCAAAATTAAAATCTAAACTGGCAAATTTTTAGAGTAAAAGATTTTCGAATTATGTATTCTAAACTGAATGATATCATAATTGGAAAAGATAACAATTCAACTAATCATTTAAAAAACGGTTGAAATCAACGTTGGACAGACTTTTTTTTTGTAAAAATTTGTAAAATTCCCGGTCAAACAATAAATTCACTGTCATTTCCCGGTTTTACCCGGTCGCATAAAATTCCCTTTTTTCCGTTCCAGCAGCCCCCCTGAGTGAAAGAATGACTTCCTCCATCTGTTTTATTCTACAAATCAAATTTGCAGTAATACTATTAATATGTATGTATGTATGTATATTTACTCTCCCTTTTACGGGTTTGAGGGCTCCGTTCCCTGTACATCGTTTACAAAAATAGCTTACTGACTACTTAATATTACCTTACTACTACAAATTCGAAGTCTTAATTCTACTTTACAACTATGCCTATCCTATGCTCTTAATCGTGCCTCCAGGGGCTTCCGCTTCCTCTCGCCTGAGCCACATTCAGCTCACAATTTTAATTTCCGACTCTACATCTTTAACTTTCATTTCTTGAAATCCCCTTTTGGCTCAACCCTAACCTCTGCCACCTGCCCTGTCTCTTAGTTCTTCCAGATTTCTCATCCTTTTCTCACCTTGACCATTTTCATCCAAAATCCATCTTACTAGACTATCATTTACGCTCTCTCCTCCCGGTTCATCCCCTGTGCATCTCTCTAACACGTGCTCCCATGTCTCCAGTTCATACCCACACACTCTGCATGCTCTCTCTTCTTCATTCTCCCAATATCTGCATTCCCTCATCCCTTCACCTATTCTGAACCTGATCACTCCCTTCCATTTGCTCTCTTTTTTTACCTTTTTCAGATATTCTGGCTCTGTTTCGCCCTTAACTACCCTATACCATTTATTATATCTTGACCTCACGATTTTATCCCATCTCTCTTCTTTCTGTTCTACTATCATGTCCTGCTCTACCTGCTGCCACTCTCTATTTGCCTCTCCTAACCCACATTTTCTTTTCATCTGCATTCTGCCCTCCTCCCATTTCGATCGCTCCATGTTGCCCCTCTCCTCTCTAATTTGGATTTGCCTCAGACATGCTTGCGCTATCTTACTCCCCTCCCCCTTTTTAGCTTCTCCTCGAAATTCCACGCTCTTTTTAGTTGCGTTATTACCATTTTCTCTCTACTTAGTTCTTCTCTCAACATATACCCTGGACAACTCCAACTCACGCCCATTACCCATCTCAAGAACCTTTCCTGTGCACTTTCTATCCCTTTGTATTCCCTCCATCCCTAAATCTCTACTCCATAGCTCATTACTGACCACACTAAGACGTCAAACATCCAAATTCTCGTCTTTCAGTCATCCTTGAATCTTCTCTTACCTATACCACACACTTGCCCCATTATTTTACTCGCACTCTCAAGCCTCTTTTTTACCTGCAAATCATTTTCTCCCCCAGATTCAAACCAAAAACCTAGGTAGCAGAACTCCTCGACTAGTTCTACAATCTCGCCACTCATCTTCCATTCATATTCTATTTTACTTTTCCTATTTCTGAAATAAACTATTTTGGTTTCCCACATTTACCGTTAGATCCTTCTCTCTCACGTAGTCTTTGAAAACTCTCATCATTAGCTTCAATCCTCCTTCCTCTTCCGCTAACAAAACTATATCGTCCGGATACGCGAGAGAGTATATTTACTATTACCCAGGATCACGCCTCCCTTACCCTTCATTTCTAACTTCTCTTCTAGGTCTGACAACAGGATACTAAATAAAAGCGGACTGAGTGGACAACCTTGCCTGACTCCTCTTCCCGTCCAGAACGGTTCTCCTTTTTGTGTTCCTACTCTCACCCTCGCTCTGATTTCCACGAACATTTCCTTGATCCTTTCTCTTAACCCTTTGTCCACTCCCCTCTCTTCTAGGGTTTCCCAGAGCACCTTCCTATTTACCGAATCAAAAGCTGCTTTAAAATCCACAAACAGTGCTATCAACTTTCCCTTCTTCCTCCCTAAATTCCTGCTCGCCAGGTAGTTAAGTACGAAAACATTGTCGATTGTTCCCATCCCTTTCCTGAATCCCGTCTGGTTATGTGGTATAATCCTTTTCTCCTCTACCTGTCTTTTTAGCCTTTTCTTTATTATTTCTACATAAATTTTATACTCCGCCGACATAAGTGTGATTCCTCTGTATTCCTCTGTCTTTTTACCCTCTCCTCTCTTGATTATTGGTACTACCAAACCCGTTCTCCATTCTTTTGGCCACCCTTTTCCCTTCCACACCTTATTGCGCCCTATTTCTTTCTCTTCTACCTCTCTTCCCTCCTTCGCTTTTTAGAGTCGCAATTACCGGGAAATGTTCAGAACCTATATCATTTCCAACTTCCATTTTATCTATGATCTTTCTTATCCTTTCTTCAGCCAGGATGTAATCAATCACTGTTTCTCCCTTTCCTACGTACGTCAACTCCCCCTCTTCATCTCCTCTTATATTTCCGTTACATACTTATGAACCATCCTGCCTCCCTAACCATATTCAAGAGTATTTTGCCTTCTGTGTCTACTTCTCGGTGTTTTGACTTTCTGATAAATGTTTCATTTTCCTCATCAAACACTTCTCCCTCCAATTCCCCTGTCCATGCGTTTAGATCACCCCCTATCAACACTAGCTCTTCCTTTTTTTCCTCCATCCATCTTTTTATTATTTTCCACCCATCCTCTTCTCCTCTTCTTCTGTACACGCACACCACGTCCACTTTTACTCTCCCAATTTTATTCTCCTGACTATAGTACCCTCCATATCTGGCTCATTATGTCCTTCTTTCCGTTTTATTACCAATTCTTTCCTCACCCCTGACACCATGCCTCCCATTCTCCTTCCCCTCTCATGTTCCTTTCTTGCTTCCTGCATTATCCAAATGTAGCCTTTCGGTACGTTCCTTTGAAGACCCTTCCATTCCTTCTCATTTACCCACGTTTCGCTCATCATTATTACGTCCCATTTATTTAGCTCCTCCCAGAAACCTCCATCCTTATTTTTTTATCCTGACACATTCCAGAACGCTACTTTTATCCCCTTTTCACCCTCTCTTCTCCTTTTCCTCTCTTTCATTTCCTCGTGTCTTCTGCAAACCCCATCACTTCCTCCTCTTTCTTACTCCCTTCTTCTCCCCTTCTACCCTGTGACCATTCACCTGCTTTTAAGCCCTCCCTTTGTTCATCCCATATCCAAACTGTCTCATTTATCCACAGTCTGTCTCTCCCTATTCTTACCCTACTCCCTCTTCTCCTCTCTTTCCTTCTAGCTTACTGCCCACCCCCTTTATTTCCTCCACCCTGACATTTGCCCCTATGTCTCTCATAAGTTTCTCTACCTCTTCCCTTCCCGTCTCGCTTTCCACTTGCATTCTTTTGATCACTACGTTTCTCTTTTTCTTTTCTCTTTCCTCCCCCTCCATTTTCCTCTCTAGTCCTAGCAATCTATATCTCATTCTCTCATTTTCCTCTCTTAAGTTCCCCTCTCCCTCTTTCTCCTCACCTCTCCCCTGGCCCTCACGATTATTTTCGCCTTCAGATCTGCATTCTAAGTTACGCACTCTCTCCTCCAACTGTCTTATTTCCTTTACCCTTTCCTCCTCACTAATTCTCTGTATATTCTCCATCTTTTCTAGTTTACTCCATACTTTTTCTTTTTCCTCTTTCCAGCAAGTTTCCCACTCCTCCCACTTCTCTTTTACTTTCAGTATCATCCCCTCCGTACCCCTCTTCTGTTTCTTCACCTCTTCTATCCCTCTATTCATTTCATATCTTAGTTCCCTTATTAAATTTTTTATTATATTATCCCCTCCTACCTTGGGACTCTCTGTCGGTGTCTTTATTTTGCTTCTCTTTGTGAGCTTCTCCTCCACCCCCTCTTCGTCCCCTTCTTCTCTATCCCTCTTGCTATCCTCCGATTTGTCAATTTCCGAACCTGTCCCTGCACTCCCTGAACGCCACCTAGCTAGGAATTCTCTAGATCCCGTGTTACTCGTGCTAGCGAGCCTTTCACGGCTCGTCGGTCTGCCCTTACTCCTACGACTGGTTCTTTTCTGCCGCGCGAATTCTGCCGCTCCTCCTTCCCCGCCTTTACTTGGCGTCTCGAACCTCTCTCCCTCGTCGCTGCTTATATCACCCGCCCCCTTCCCTTCGTCCGTCGCTCTGCTCGGCTCCGAACTCGATATCCCATCTTCAGATTCATTTCCCGACTCGCGGTGCCCTCGTGCTTTGTCAATTCGTGTTGGATTTCTACTTGCCGGCATCTTACCCTACGATTTTACCTCTTACCTACTAAGCTAAATTGTCACGTGCCACCTTTAACCCTCTCGCTTCCTTCACCCCGTTCCCCTCACCCCTCCTTTCTCATTCACCCTATTTTCTGTTAAAAAACACCGTAATTGCTGTTTTCACCCTCACCTTACCTCACCGTTTATCTCCTATATCCCGTGCACGTTCACTACTAAACTCCCACACACCTAGTCTGCTCCCACCTCGCAAACCACCAGTATTCATCCGACTCCGATTCTAACCTCCAAACTCACACACTCACCTCTTTTTCTCTTTTTTATCCTTTCTCTGCCCTGCTCAACCCTTCCACTCAATCACTTTCGTCCGCCGCCTCTCAACACTCCGCTCACCAAACTTTTCACTCCAAAAAACACCTCTATCCCTTCACTCGAGCCAAAAAGAACACAATATTTCCAAGACGCGTGTATTCACTATTAGCGCTGGAAACGGAAGCCCAGTAATACTATTAATAATTATGTAGAAAAAATAATTAAAATCGTTATTTATCACGTACGATTCTTCACCGAAACCTTAAAATACCATAACATTCCTTTCAATCTACTATGGTAATAAATATTATAGTCTGAATTCTTACCGTTGTTATATTTAGATATGTCAACTATCGATTTTACTAAATTTTCAAACGTTAACTCTTGCCTTACTTAATGTGAGATGTAAATAAACCGTACATCATGTGAGAAATACATAGGACTAGACTGTTTATAGAGCTTCACCAAAGTGCCCGCCAGAGTTCGTATGTATTTTCTCGCTCACCGCGAATAGGTGGGCATTCCCCTTAGGTGTTATGAGGGCACTGCATAGCTCCTTGAATCTATTAATGTTCTTTGTTTCTTCATTCAGTGGATGCTGAACTTCGTAGACTTATCTCTAAAATGCCTCGACCTCCTCTGGTTTGGGCTGGTTGCCGACAGTAACTGGAGGGTCTTGGAAGAGTCGAGATGGGTCAGACAAAAACTGTTGATTTTGTCTGATCCATCTCTCCCTCCGCTTTAGACTTCTCCTAGCGTTAGATAGTGCTCGTATTCTGTCAACAATATGCTTCCTGATGGTCAGTAGCTTTGACTTGTTGCTTGTGTGATGACGAATCCACAGTTCGCGCGTGAACTTTCCAACCTTGGCAGTGAAAGTCCTGCTAGATGTTATGTAGTCAATCACACACTGAATGCGGGGGCGTAAAGTCTTGCCCAGCCTATCGTTGTGCTGAGTTGATGTATTCGTCTTTTGGTCTTATGATGAACGTTGGTTTTTTTAAGGTTTACATCTGCCAAAGTTCTCGCGTCATTGTACACACCACAATTGATAGTCCAGAGGTCGGATTTTTCTAAAAAATTTCCACGAAGCTCATCATCCAGTTCAGTCAAATCTTTGGGCTTGAGAGAAACCTGAATGTTGATGTTTCTCCGAGTCCTGAAGCATCGTTTTTCGTCTATTGGATGCCTGTTCGCGGTTGGTCTCAGGGTTGCCTCTCTGTATCTCTTGCCGGCTTGTTCTAGCTGCAGTAGAGTAGGCGTTCCGCTTATATAACTCCTTTTCCGGAGGTCATCGGTACGGTTTCGCAGAAGTTGTTACGAAAAGTGCGAGTGGTCTGCGTGTTTTGTCGCACCACAGAGCATGCAGTCGTGCCATGTAACTTTCTCATTTAGGGGCCATACTGGTTTCGTAGCACTGCAGCAGGTCGTCCCTCAGTCGATCCGTCCACTCAAAGGTAGTGAGATTTCGCTGGTCTGTCGCATTGACTCTGTCTTGATTGGTTCCCCCAACGCTAGGCTATTCGGCAAGTCGGCGTTGTTGTCCGACCTATTGTCGAGAGCCTTGCGCGATCGTTTGTTTTGAGCCGCACTTGTGCGTGTGTGTATAAGGTCTTCACAGCTATCCTAAATGATAGGATTGTTCAGACAATCACACCTGTTTGGAGAGAGATGTAGCAACAACGCGGCTCAAAGAAAGGTGTAGCAGGATGTGGAGAGAAGCTGCTCATCGATAGACGTGTCTGCAAAGGTGGATCATCCTACGAGCGCTGCCTATCGATGGCCTGGGTTGACTACCGGAAAACTTTCGATTTAGCCTCCCATAGACTTATCATCTATCTGTTGAAAAGCTTAAAATTTACATCCACACATTGTGAGGTGCATAGAGAGATTGATGCCGCTTTGGAAAACCAGATTTACTATCCCATCTGCAAAACATCGTGTGACAACTAACAATGTCATCTTTCAGAGAGGTGTTTTTGAGGGCGACACCATGAACCCTCTCCTCTTTTCCCTTACATTATTATCTCTATCTTTCGCACTTCGCAATTCCCAAGGGTACTTCTGCGGCAAACCTGAATATCGAAAGTATAAGGTCAATCATGTATGTTACATGGATGATCTAAAGATTCGTGCGAGAAATAAAGAGCAACTAGATCTAGCTGTAGGGATTGTCGAGGAGTACACTCGGAAGATTAGAATGGTGTTTGGGTCTGAAAAATGTGCCAAGGTTAAATTAAAGGAAGTATTCTATTCATTTGGAGTGGTTCCATGGACGAAGGGCGAGCTTAGATCCCTCGATATCGGGTCACGAAGGGTTATGCACGTGAACAAAATCTTGCACCCTAAGACGTCCGTTACGCGACTTTACATATTTACATATTTGCAAATAAACGAGGCACTCTTCTTAGAATGGTCAGGAAACTCGAAGTGAACAAAGGAGCATTCCTGTATAGCATGTACTCACTCCTGAAGGCCCGAATCAAGAAAGCACAGGAGAAAAACTTCCGCGAACAGCTAACGTTTGCTTTCCTCAAATCTAACACTTGGATTAAAATCACTCACATTCTCGATGATATCTGCACAGCGTGTCATACGAAATTTATTTTGTTTATTTTTATACGGTCATATAACTCCGGACACTTGAGTCTGGGACACTCTGTATATAGGGGAGACCTCTGTACAGTGGATAGTTTCCTACAGTAGACATTTGTAAGTAAAAGCAAAATACTTAAAGTAAACCTAATTTGCGCATTTGGTATGATTTAAGTTTATAAACATGCATCATAAGACGGAATTTCATGTTATACTTAATTATGATAAAAGAAAAAAGTATAAAAAAAATATTTTTGACATGATCAAGAAACTTTGTCCTCAACTTTAGTCATTTTTTCCAAGTATATAAAAATTTTCATTTTCGGCATGCATTAACGAATTCTTGGACGTCGCTCGTCCCACTCCCCGCTTGCAGGGATACTACTACTTACTATTCCTTCATGACAGAAACATAACCTACAAATTAGTGGACTTTTATATATTGAGTAATTTTAAATTTCCCGCAAGTAGACATAACCTCACCATGCACAATTTCCATGTAGGTATTTTCTAGGTACTTTTGACACAACAAGATTGGTGGCCATCCTAACCTCACCTGCCCTGTCCGCTGAAAGGCGTGTTGTGAAATATGAGCAAAATAACTGACACTATATTTTTGCTAATTTTATCCACAGTCGAAATTATATCACTTTTTTGTTTGTTCTTGTTGGAATAATAATATATACACTTGATTCATGTTCACTCTAGGTAGAACTATTTGATGGCTCGTATTTACATTATAATAATAGGCGTGAGTTGTGTGTGTGTGTAACTGCCTAATGTATTACTCCGCCTAAGCAGCGCTCTTGATCCTGATCGCCCTCATCCTCACTTGCGTTGCGTCGCTTTTACCTAAATGTACGATCTGTGTGATTATAAGTATTCTGCTTTAATAACTGTTCCTACTGTTCTGTAATATACATCCTATGTAACCTTTAATCGTTTATTCAATAAACGTTTTTATTCAAAAACGATCAGGTTATGGGCTCAGAGTGTTTGCCCAGAGTATCTCGTGAAGTGCATTTGTATAAAATGGTAATATAACCTAAAAGTTGTTGTTTGGTTTTTTCAAAATTTTTTTTTTCGGACGTGGTCGTGAGTGTCGTAAATCAAAATGCAATCAGCCGGGGACACTCAACATATAGAGAAATTGACTGCTGAAAATGATGAAACAAGGAAACTCCAAATGCGAAGTGTTCTTGTCTACAATGGACTCTGGGGATACGTAACCGGAACGATTGAGAAACCTGTTGAAGAAACAAAAATCGCGGAATGGACGGCAATTGACGAAAAGGCCCTCGCATTAATTATGCTCGGTGTTTCTACTAAAGAACTTGTCCATGTACGAAAGTCCATTACGTCGAAAGAAGCTTGGGGTGAGTTGGAGAAAGTATATAAATCAAGGGGCCCTGTAAGAATATCTGTTCTCTACAGGCAACTCTATCAAATGAGGAAAACTCCAGATACCTCGATGTCGCTGTTTGTAAGTGATTTCGTACAAATATCGGATCAATTGGAGGACGTTGGAATACAGCTTCCTCCCGAATTACTCTCCATAATGTTGTTAAGTTCTTTACCAGAAGAGTACGAAAATTTCCGAGTTGACATCGAGTCCAGGGACGTAATTCCGGACGTTGAATTTCTGAAAGGCAAATTAATAGAAGAGGAGTCTCGTCGAATTTCACCGATCGAAAAGACAGGTAAAGCCGAAAGCGAGGCCTTGTTTGTCAGGGGGAAAAATAATTCCCGGAAACATGCTGAAAGTGAACAAAGTGACTACACAACGGAAAAATCAGCAATACAATGTTATAAGTGTAAAAGAATGGGTCACAGAGTGGCCGATTGCTGGTTTAATCAAAACAATAAAGATAAAACATGCCAAGCAGAATCTGAATATGCTATATTCGTCACAACAGTTATGATCAGTAAAGTGAAGAACGATGAGTGGTGTCTAGATAGTGGGGCAACTTCTCATATGTGCAACAAACGCGAATGTTTCTCTGTCATTGACGAAAACCGTGAAGTAAGAGTGCAGACTGCAGCGGATAAGGAAGTTACGTCTGCTGGTGTCGGAAGTGTATTGTTAAATTTTAAAACCAATTGTGCAAAAAATCGAGTTAATTTAACTGATGTTCTGTGTGTCTCGGATTTAAAAAACGACTTGCTCTCAGTGGCAAAAATTACTGATCACGGATATAAAGTCGTATTCGACAGTAAGAAAGGGGAAGTGCTGAGGAAGGACGGCACTGTGGCAATGACAGCTGATCGACGAGGGAACTTGTATCTTGTGAGTACGAGTGAAACAGCATATACGACGTCAGCTGACAGTAAGGAGGACGCACTCACCAAATAGCACAAGAGGTATGGTCATCTCAACATCAATGATTTGATTAAACTACAAAAGCAAGGTATGGTCAAAGGTCTTAATTTTAAGCCTAACAATAATATTGTAAATTGCGGAGCAAAATACTTTGTCACCTTTATAGATGATAAAACTCGATTTATTGAAATTGTAATGTTAAAATCTCGTGATAAAGTTTTTGATGCTTTTAAAAAATATAAGATTCGTGTAGAAAGAGAAGTAGGTCGAAAAATTATTAAAATTCGCTCCGATAATGCAAAAGAATATGTGTCGCTTGAGTTCACAAAGTACCTTGAGGATGAGGGTATTGCGAGACAATTATCTGTCGAATATACCCCGGAACAAAACGGCGTTTCCGAACGCGCGAATCGTACCTTAGAAAAAATGGCGCGCTGTATGATACTCCAATCGCGTTTGCCAAAAAGTTTATGGGCAGAAGCCATCAACGCAGCGACGTTTATAAGAAATCGGTGTCCGACAAAAGCGATAGAGGGAAAAACTCCGATAGAAATGTGGAGGGGAATAAAACCGTTTGTAGATTTCCTGCGAGTTTTCGGCTGTAAAGCAACCGCATTAATAAAACATAGAGGATTAGGGAAAATGCAAGCAAAGGGCAAAGAATTTGTAATGGTAGGGTATTCAAGCGAATCTAAAGCTTACCGTTTGTGTGAACGTGGCACTAAGAAAGTAATAAAAAGTCGTGATGTTAGATTTGTGGAAAATTTACATGTAGATATTACTGAGGATTTTGTTTTACTTCCTTTAGAAACTGCAATTTTGGATGATCCTGAAAGGCCGGATGGCTCTCTAAAAGGAAACTTGAAGGACTCACTTACGCAGCATTTAAATCCGAAAGATGAGGTGAAGGACAAACAGGAAACCAGCCAGAAAGAAGATGTGAATGATTTAAAATTATCATCGCCTGAAGAATTCCAAACTCCGAAAGGGACTCCCAGAAGAGGACCGGGAAGACCGAAACTCGACCGGTCTGGAAAAATAGGAAGACCAAGAAAAATTTTTAACGAGTTGGCGAACTTGACAGAAATATCAATGGATGGAGATCCAGTTTCTGTGGACGAAGCTATGAATCGTTCAGACACAGATTTGTGGAACAACGCCATGAACTCGAGAGTGCAGCTCACTAGTTGAAAATAATACTTGGACTTTGGTGGATCGACCGAGCGATAAACCAACTATCACACGCCGTTGGGTTTTTCGCATCAAAAAGAAGCAAAATGGGACCGTTGACAAATACAAAGCCAGACTTGTGGCTCGTGGTTTTCAGCAGCAAAAAGGAATAGATTTTGATGAAGTATTCGCACCTGTAGCGAGATATGAAACAATCAGAGCCTTTCTTGCTGGATGCGTCGAAGAGGAAATGCACGTACATCAAATGGACGTCATCGCAGCTTACCTGCAAGGTGATCTATCCGATGAAATTTATATGGAGCAGCCAAGCATGTTTGTTGAAAGTGGTCTAGAAGGAAAATTCTGTCGATTAAACAAACCACTCTACGGCCTAAAACAAGCAGGTCAAGAATGGTATAGGAAACTAAGCGATGATTTGTTACTTGCATCAAAAAGTGTCAACGCACTTACAAAGATAAAGGCTAAGCTTCAAGACAAGTTTAAAATGAAAGACATGGGTCGTTTAGGAGATATCTTAGGAATTCACGTCGAGAGAGATGGATCTACTGGAAAAATTAAATTATCACAAGAAAGCTACGCCAGAAATTTGATTAAAAAATTTGGAATGGACTTTGCTAATCCTCTTTCGACTCTTTTGGAGCTTTAAATAATTAATTTAAATTATTATATATTTAATATATTTATATTTAATAATATATATTTAATTTAAATAATTAATAATTAAAATATGTATATCCACATATAATTTTGAAAATTGTATAAAGTTACATGCCTCTCTTTTTTCGTGGTTATCTCAGAGATATATTAAGTGCCACTCCTCCATGCCTCATTCAAATAATATTGATTTTATATTTTTCTGAAAATTTCAGTCATCAATAACCTTTTAAACATCATAAATATTATAAGAAATTACATCATTGTAATAGAGATATAGGTTTGAAGAAATAAACCTTTATTATACTAATTATATCCAATATTCAATCACATCACCTCGAAGTGAATAATTGATTTATGTTACTTGATATAGAAAAATTGAAATTAAATATTTATGTTATTTAATTTTGTAACAAAATTAATTAGCCAATAATGAATTAATCATTTCATAACAATGAAAGCATTGAAGAATCATTTTTATTGAATCATTCAAATAATTTTTACTTCATATTTTTCTGAAAATTTGAATTATTAATAACCCTTTAAACTATTCCAGAGAAAAATTAAAAGACATGTGCACATAATTTTGGAATAAAAATTCAAATACTCATTTCACAACATCGCAAAATTAAAAAAATATATATATAATTGTAATAGAGGTATTTTAGATATTAACAAACTTTCATTTAGTCAATTACATAACCTTAAATCAAATAATCAGTTTATGTTATACATAATCAAAAGCAATTAAAATGCAATCGTCATGTAATTTAAAATTGTTAAAAAAATAATAAGCTAATAATTAATTAATCTGTTCGTAACATAAAAAACATTCAACTATAATTTTCATTCAAACACTGGGATAATTTGCATTCTACTTTTTAAAAAAATCACTATCATTCCTTAAAATTTAATATGTCAGTAACCTTTCATACTAATATCAGAAAAAATAAAAACATATTCATGTATAATTTTGAAAATTGACTGCAGACACTATCGTGTCACAACATCAGAATGATTCCAAAAATAATTTAATTATTGGTATATCAAATTTAAATGAACTTTTATCATGCAAATTATATCCAGTATTCAATTACATGACCTGAAAGTAATTGGTCAATTTATGTTTCTGAATTTAAAACCATTTAAATTCAATCTTTATGTAATTCAATATTATGGTAAAAAAATCAGCTAATAATTAATTAAACAGTTCACAACATAAAAACCCTCAAGTAATTATTTACATCGAAATAATCAAAGTATTTATACTGTATATTTTTCTAAATTTCAATTTTCATTTCTGAATGTTTCGATTTATTAATAATCTTTTGAATAAATTCCAGAAAATTTAAGTTCTGAAAGAATCAATAATCAATCAATCATTTAAAACCATAAAAAGCATTACCCAAATATTTCCGTTTGAATATTGAATTAATTTTAAATTCATATTTTTAAAATCTTTAATTATATCACTTAAAACTTAAATGATCAATAACCTTTTACAAAAATGTTATAAAAAATCAAAACATATGTACATGTAATTTTGAAAATTGAATTCAGACAATCATTTTAGACCATATCGCGAACATTTAAAAAAATTATATAATTATAATGAAGGTATTCAAAAACACGTTTATTATAAAAATGATAGCCAATATTCAAATACATAAACTTGAAGTGAGTAATCAATTTATGTTATGTAATTAAAATTAATTAAAAGTAAGTATTTATTAAATTCAATATTGTGAAAAAAAAGTCAGCTAATAATTAATTAATCAGTTTGGAACATGGAAATTATCAAATAATTATTTTCATGCAAACATTCAAATGATTGTTACTTCATATTGTATGGAAATTTGAAGTAATTTAATAATTATTGTTGTTCAAATGAATATAACGGTGATGTGTATTTCAATGCTTAAAGATTTGCCTAAATTCTCAGGCAAAGGGAATATTTATAATAATTTCAGGAAAAATAAAAGCATATGTGCATATAATTTTGAAAATTGAATCCAGATACTCATTTGGCTACCTCAGAAACAATTGGAAATTTATGTAATTGGAATAGGGCTAGTTTAAGTATAAATAAACTTTTATTATTCAAATTATAGTCAATATTTAATTACATAATCTCAAAGTAAATAATCAATTTATGTTACTTAATTAAAGAATATTAAATTTCAATCTTTATGTAATTTGATATTGTGAACAAAATTATTCAGCTAATTCTTAATTAATCAGTTATTTTCATTGAAATATTAGAATAACTTGTATTTAATATTTATCTGAAAATTTCAATTATTAATAAACTTTCAAAGTAATACCAGTAGAAATTAAAATATATGCACGTACAATTTTTAAAATTGAATTAATCTTTATCTAGTTCACTTCTTTGAAAAAAATGAATCAGTCAATAGTTAATAATAGTTAATTCATCAGTTCATAACATAAAAATCAATCAACGATATTATTTGCATTGAAACATCAAAATAATGTCCATCTTATATGTTTCTAAGAATTTGAATTATTTTTAATATTTTTAACGAATTCATAAAAACTTAAAACACATTTACGTATAACGTTGGAGATTGAATTAAAATCATTATCTCACAACATCATAAACATTTTGAAAATTATGAAATTGGAATAAAATTATTTTAAATATAAATAAACTTTTATTATGACAAGGAGACCGCACACCATGTATTTCACCGGGCGCCATTTCGCGATCGCCTGTCCTCCGACAGATGAAATTCCTGATGATCACGTGATAGTTTTCGCTTTTGACCAATTACTGAGCGCCAAAAAGAACGACCAATCACCAATCTCCAGGGAAAATCACGATCAATTAGGGAAAAGAACATAACCATGTCACTCACTCACCCTAAGTTAAATACACATGACAAATGATTTTGAATTACTTATTATTAAGGGCTCCTTCACACGATTGCAGATCAGCAAATTGCGTGTAGATTACCCACAGAAACGAAAAGTACAGACTCTTCTCCATCTCTTACACTCTTGTGGACTTTCTGCATGCAATCTACTGAGCTGAAATCGTGTGAAAGGTACCTGAGTCTGATGTATAATATTTTAGAAATAAAATTGGAAACATAAGAAATCAGAGTTTTTTATGATTAACAATGAAAAATTCTGTGTCACTAAGTAAATAGTAGCAAAGAACGAAACGAATGACAATTTGAATTTCGCTGGCTATGAGTGGAATTAACGTTCACGTGACTCGACAGCCAATCAGATGGCGAATGAAAAGGCTTATCAGCTAACTTCATGTGTTAACTCACTCTTTTTACTTAGTGAGTGAATAGAAGATATACTCAATAATTTTATATGGTCCAACGTATTTGCATATACAAAACAAAAATTATTATTTTAATATGTTTTTTTTGTTGCTATTATCAACATTTATGACCAGATAAACCGTCTTCAACACCTTTTATTACCTTTTATTGTTTTTACAACACAACAAATATGGACAAACAATAAATCTCTAATTTTATATGATATAATAATGAGTTATACATTATTATAATTTAGGTCAAGACAAGATTTGTAGATAATTGTTAGTAAATTGTAGATAAATAAATACTCAATAATGTTATATGGTCCAACGTATTTGCATTTACAAAACAAATATGTACAGCGATAAATCTCTAATTTTATTTGATATAATAATGAATTATACATTATTATATTTTACGTCATGAAAAGATTTGTAGATGAATCCTCTAGTTGCAAAACCGGCCATCTCCAAAAAGCAAAATTGTTGGGGAAAGCTGATTTTCTGTCACACTGAACCTGAATAAGATGGGAACAAAAACTCTTGGGTTGTTAAAGACATTAGGACATAATGTTTCAAAACACTTTTCCTATTTCTTGCTTGATTAAAAGGAACTTCTTCAAGAAACTTCTTTATCCTCAAGTATGTAGGTGAACACTATACGAAACGAGCGGCCATTTTCAGCATGGAGATTTTACCGGTTTTGCAGCAAATCGTGATTTTCGAACGCATATAAAACAGGGGTTTAAGTAGTTTTTTATGGTTTCTTGTTTCCAGTTGATTAAAAAGTTCACTTAGAACTCAAAAAACTGAAAAAAACGCATTTACCAAAATCAAGGAGTTGGCCGGTTTTCCAACTAGACGATTCAGCTAAGTCAATAAATAGTTGTAAGGAAAATTTCAAAATTATCATCAACGCGTGAATATCGCGTGGTCCGAGACCACGTTTCTTATTCCAAAAAGAAATTAATGATTTATTTAAATTACAGTGTTATGATCGTGTTCGCCAACCATTCTGACTTATCAATAAACATAGCAAAAAAATCACAAATTGCATTTTTTATTCAAGTTTAAGCTTCTCGGTAAGACAGATGGCAGCAGTATGCAGTTGCGGCTGTTACCAACAGTGCTTTTTGGCAGTGCGATCGAGCTGTCAAGCGTCAAGGTGTTCGCACAACAAAATCCGTTGCAATGCGCTCGAGACGTCTCACGGACGTGCCGTTCGCGCACGAACTCATAACGCCAACCAATCGCGTGCAACCTGTCGTGCTGCTGCGGTCCGAGCGGTGACGTACTCAAGTATGTCGCTACTCATGCTAGTTCGCAACCCACTTGAGTAAGTGCTGCCACGGACCATAGCAGCACGGCATGCTGCAACGGATTTTCTTGTGCGAACACCTTCAGCTGTCATCCCATGCATTCGGCGTCCTTCCCACTTCACGTCATTGCTACACTTTTTCACTCTCACTTTTTAGAAGTTACCTTATGTTTTTTCAAAAACCCAGAAATTTACACAATTTTCTGCCACCCTGAAACTTCTGTCAGGGTCCAGACAATATTCAAAGTGCCTCTTTAAAACCCTAATCCCAATTTATCGAGTAGTAGTGGCAACATTTGAGTTCTACACTGATTTCGCCATTTATTTGGACAACGTTCCAACAGCCCTAAATTAAAATTTAAGTCACTTCTTAAAGACTAGAATTCACCTCTGATGACAGACTTCATAACTTTATATTTGTTTTTACAGATTTGGTCAAATGGATGAAGCAACGTTAAACAGGTATATTAAAATATTGTTTTGTTCCGTCCATCCGTAGTACTTATTCCCTTGATGTCGCCCTATACCTCGAACACCTTCTGTCCCTCGAAGAACCCTTTCCCGTGAAAACCCCCCTAATCCTGGAACCCCTCCTAACCCAGGGGTCCCAACCTATCCCGAGAAGTCCCACCTATCTCTTGAGAGATAGGGAGGGGTCCTCATCAGAACCCCCTATCCCTTAGGACCTATTAATCTAACATATTCCCCAGCATTGCCCACCTCTCAATCCTTCGGTAGCTCACCCAATATATGGAATCCCACGTGAGACCACACACCCCTCGGGAACTCCCCTATTCCCCGTGACCATTACTATCCCATGATCCTTTTTTAAAAATCCATAGGTTACGAAACCCGTTTTTTAGGCGCATGTCGCCTACTTTTACTATTTTTTCACTTTGCTGATATAAGTGTATTGATCTGTACTTAAATTACACAACATTATTTACTTTTATTTAAAGAAAGTGCTCCCTTGTGATCTCGTTCTTAATGTAAAATGAATTTTCAACTCTTTTTTTATATTATTGACGAAATTATAATTTTGTGCGGAAGATTTCATTACATTCCCCATGAAAAAAGATATTACCCATAAAAAAGATATTTCCCGAGTTTATTCAAAAAATTATTCTACTATATTATACAACACGCAGCTATTGAAAAATTAAATAGAATTTAATCGAACAACAAAATAATTAGTTTTTTAAATCACACTTGACTGAACTGTGACCCGGGTAAGGAAACGTCCACCACGGTAAAAGGGACGCTGCAGCGCCATATAGTCCAGGCGCCCTATGAAATTTGGGGAAATAAATGCTACAGTTTGAATTGTATTGCTGAATATATGTATATTGGGGTTGCTGATTATGAATTTTGAGGTAACAAATTCAAAATGGCGGACCAAAAGTTTAAAACATCTATATATAGATACACGTTTATTTTTCAGCATGCTGGCGAATACCTAATACTTATCTACTATTTACAATATTTACAGATTACTTATATCTACTTTCTCTCCTATTTACAATCTTTTCTTCTCCATTCCTCTTCCTCCTTCCTTATCTTATTCTCCATCTTACCAAAAACTCCCTTCACCCATGCTACTGCCCTTTTGTCCCCCTTTTCATGCATCAATACCTCCATGCTTGTCCCACTCCTTTCTACCTCTACGCACTCCTCCAACCAGTACTCCACTCTTGCATCCCCCTTCCCACACAGTTCACAATCCTCCTCTCCCGAAAGAGCCAGAACCTATTAAAACCCTCCATGCACCCACATTTCATCCTCGATATAAGCTCCTGACTTCCTCTCTCTCCATTCTCACATAAATATTGCACTTTCGCCCTTGGCATAATCCACACACAGTTCCCGTTAAACCTTGACTCTCTTATTCTCTCTTCCCCTGCTGTCTTCTCTCTCTCTCTCCATGCCATTTTTCTTAACCAACTCATATACCTTCCTTCCTTCCTCGTTCATCCTTCTCACTTCATCCATCTGCAGTTCATTTGTTCTGAAGTACCTTTCCCTTTCATCTTTCATCTTCCCACCCTGTCTCCTGTTCTCCTTCACCCACCAACACTCCCTAACTAGCTTACTTCCCCCCCATTCTAAACATTTCTCCTCATATTTACACGCCCGTCTCCCCGCTAGTATCCCTACACTCGTTCTCCCTGTCTCCCTCCTGACAATATAATTAGGCCTGTTTCTTACTAACCCCAGTGTCCACTCTACATACCTCTCCTGTGTTCTATTTACCTCTTCATTTTCCTTCCAACCCCGCACCTCTACTCCATACAAAAGCACACTCATCACTAGTGATTCAAACAATTTCATTCTCCTTCCAAAATCATCTGCGAATAACTTCTTTCCCGACCACCACACCTGCCTTTTCACCACATTTGCCCTCCTCACTCTCTCTTTTATGTGACCATCCACTCCCCCATTCCTCCGAAACACGAAGCCTAGGTACAAAAACTCTTTCACCTCCTGCATCGTCTTTCCCTTCCACTTCCACTCCCCTTCCTTATCCCTTCCCCCTCCATTTCTGAACACCATAACCTTGGACTTTTCCGCATTCAGCTCTAACCTGTTCTTATCCAGGTATCTTCACAACCTCTTCATCATCTCCTTTAAGGCCTCCTTGCTTCTCGCCAGCAACACTATATCATCCGCATATGCTAGTGACCAAATTCTAATCCTTCCTATCTTGACTCCTTCTACCACCCTGGCCTCCGGCAAAAAGCGTTGGGCTAAGCGGACACCCTTGCCTTGACCACATATCCATCGAAAATCCCTCCGAAATCCCCTTCCCACCTCTTACCTTATCTTTGGTCTCTTCATATGTCTCCCTTACACTGTCGATCAGGCCTCTCTCCACTCCCCTATCCTCCATCGCCTCCCACAACCGCTCCCTAGCCGTCCAAGGAAACGCGCCGCTGAGATCCACAAAAAACGCGTACACTCTCGACCCCTTCTTTGCTAATTCTTTATCCACCACGTGTTGCAGAACGTAGCTATTGTCGATAGTACTCCTAAACCTCCCTAAAGCCCGCCTGCATCTCCGGCAATATTCCTTTCCTCTCGACATCCTTCCGTAGACTCTCCGCCACCACCATCGCGTATACTTTATACGCCGTATTCATTAGCGTAATCCCTCTATAATTTTCCTGTCTATCCCTATCTCCTTTCTTATATAGTGGCATTATTAACCCTTCTCTCCACCCTCTTGATAATCCCTCCCCCCTCCATACTTTCTTCACTACCTCCTTCAGCCTCTCCCTAACCTCTTGTGTACTAACCAGCCATGCTTCGTTCTCAACCCCGTCCAGACTTCTTATCTGTTTCTCTATTTTCTCGTCATTTAACTCCTCCATCTCTGCCTCCACCGTTCTTCTACTCCCACCATCCCTCGTCCTTGAATCTGAACCGTGAAATGATTCTTTAAAAAACTCCCTCAACTCCTCACTCCCTATATTCTCGCTAAACCCCACTCTACGCTTCCTAAAACTATTCATTAACTTCCAGACGCCCCCCTCTGTCTTAGCATTTTCTAACTCCTCTTCCAGATCTTTTCCTTTTCTTTCTTCTTACACATCAATCTAAACCCCTTCCTCATTTCTACGTACTCCTCCCTTTTCGCATTACCCTCTTTCCACTGCTTGTACTTCCCCTTCACCTTCCTTTTCATCTTTTTACATTCCCTATCCCACCACGGCTTCACCATTCCTTTCTTCTTCTTTGTAAATACCATCGTTTGCACACACCCTTTCAGATCCTCCAATATCTCTTCCACCGACTCCCCTTCAAAGCGTACCTTTCCTAATTGCTCCTGATACTTCTCTATCGCCTCCTTCTCCAGTACACCCTCTCCCCTATAGAGACTTATTCCCCACCTTGCTTTCCGCCACCCTCCCTTCTTATCCACAGACCTAATGGCTTATCCCATCCTTGCATATTCATGACCACATAGTCTATCACCGATACCCCCACCTTACTTACATATGTGTATTTTTCCTCTTCGTCCCCAGTTGCCCTAACATTCGCCACCGCCCAGACTCTATCCCCCATCCAGTCCCTTAGAATGCCCCCCTCCTTATTTATCATCTTATCATTTGATTTTCTTTCGAAGCTCTCCCTTTCTCTGTAAAAGTCCCCTTCCCTCCCCATCCTCGCATTAAAATCCCCACCCAGTACAACCATACCCTTATCTCTTTCACCAGCTAGTCTTCCACCCTTTCTTTAATTTTTTCGATCCCGTCCTTATTGTACACTGTCACAAACTTACACGTTACCCCTCCTATTTTTACTTCCCTCATTTGAACTTCCTCCCCTATTCCTCTCCATGAACTTATTCTAATCCATCTCTAACCCCGTTATGATTCCCCCACTAGCCCTTCCTTTCTTCTCCACTCTGACCGCCTCCTGGAGTCTCCACCTGTACCCCTTGGCAGCTTTGGCTCTGTTCTATCCCATTCCTTCCTCTCTACCCACGTCTCTACCAGTTCCACAACATCAAATTCCTGGATATACCTCCAGAACTCCTCATCCTTCTTTACCCCTGCTACGTTCCAGTACAGCACCTTCACTACTCCTCTACCCTGAATTACCCCACCCTCTACTTCTTATGAAATAAATTACCCTGAACTTTCTTCAACACCTCTTTCTCCTCATTTCACAACGACATTTTCTCGCCTACTTTTATTTCCCGATATCCTACCTTCGCCGGTCTCCCTTCACTCCTCTTCCTCCTAGTTCTATCGTACAGCATTGTCTGCACATCCCTTTCCTTTCTCGTCAAATCGTGATCGATGAAAACTACCTTAACCCACCTTATGCTCTGTAGCAGCGCTTCCACATCCTCCCTTTCTATCCCGCTCTATATCTTCAATCCTCTTATCACAATATTATTTCTCCTGCCCTTATCCTTTCCCTGTCCGCATTCTCCTCCTTCTCATTCCTACGTCCTCCCACTTTTTCTTCTATCATATTCTCTACCTTCTCCCAAATACCTTTAATCGTGCTCCCCCTACCTCCGTCTCCTACTTCCATTTCCGTCCTTCCCTCCACCTTCTCAAGCCTTTTTTCCGTCCTTTCCTTTCACACCCTAGTTTCCTCTTCCATCTGCTTTATTTTAACTTCTTTTTCTTTCCTTCCTCTCTCTAACCTTTCTACTCTTTCCCTCAGCTCTTTCACCTCCTTTTCCCATTTCTCATCTCTGATTCTCAAGTCCTCCCTCATGCCTTCCATCTTCCCTCAGCCCGCAGATCTCGCCTATCATCATCCCGAGAGCCTCCTGCTCCGAATTTCCCTCCATGGGGGGGGGGGGGTTCTACGTGTTCTCCCGCTTTTTTTAAATGGACTCTCTACCTGGCTTTTCTCCGCCCTCTCTTGGCTGTCTCTCTTCCTCTTCAAGAGATCCTTCCCGTAACTTGCGCTCGGCGCTCTCTCCCCTACCTTCTCGCTTCCTTCGTTCCCACCGTTCCGCTTTCTCCTCTCCCCGATGCGCCGCTCGACACCTGACCACGCGCTGTTGGCCGTCGTAGCACTTGGAAAATTTCCTCCCCGTCAATTTAAGGTGATTTCCGAAAAAATCGATCTCTGGTAGAATTGTTTAAAGTCGAGCTTCTATTTCAAGTAGAATGTTTTTTTATATGCTAAATTAATTTCAAATTTTTCTAACACACTGATGTCGAGATAATTGATGTTAAAGATGACTACTTTAACACAGAATGCAAGGGCAATGCGCAGGCACTCTCCATATTTTAATTGGTAGTAATAAAACGCTTTGGTAGAGAAATTAAACGAATGTGTCTACTCGTTCTGCTTGAAAATACAAATATGTCAGACAAATAATAAAATATCTTCACGACGTACTTTCCTAGATAATCGAATGGAAAACGTTGAAATTTTAATTACTTTCAAATGCATAAACGTCAAAGATTGGCGATCCGGCAACACTGTCCCCTCTCTCCTGCTTCGCTTGCTGCAGGAACTTGATACACCCACACACACGTTTACACACAGTTGGTCAGTGATGGTTAGTTTCAAATTGCGACGTTTCACGATCTACGAATCTGCCGCTGACATGGGATTGGTGACTATACGTATACACACATACTACGAATTCTAAGCCAGGAGCGCATTAAAATATTGAGTATGCGGGACCATGCAATTTTTTCAATACAGCATACAACGACAGGCGCCACACGGGACTCCAATATTTGTACGAGTGTGGGACTCGGAAACTACCTTAACTACCAACACTACCAGCACTCTCACTGCCCACGCCCCGCTTTGCCCCCGATAACTGGGACCTCTCCATGCAGTACCCTCCGCAACCAAAAGATGTCTATGAAGAATGCTGTCGTCTATCGCCGCCAAAGTTTCCCTTTATTTCCCTTTTTTTTCTTTTTCAATTCCTCACAACCGCTGCAGACACCCCTTTCTCTCACTTAACATCCCCCAACTCTTTGAGAACCACCCTTGAAGGTATTTTAAGCTGGTACAACACTGTTAAGGTATATAGATGTAACCTACTTCATAATTTAGGGCTCATTCAGGGGTAATTTGGGCCCGTAGTCCAAAATTTAGGGCTCCAATATTTTTTTTCAAAACGAGTGTTTGCGCTAGCTTAACGTTAAGCTAGCCGAACATTGCTGTGAAACGTACTAAAAATGACTTTACAGAAAATTCACCTCATACAATAATTTAGAGCTCAATTAGAGGTCAGGGAATATAATAATCAAAATAATCGCTGGGGATTGTATTGACCCTCAAAAATTTAAATTTTGTATAAATTGTTGATGTAATTTGTTGGCTTCAGGGTCAGGCGAATGGAAACGAATTAAGTTGTTTCAAACGTTTCAGCACACAATGGTGGACCTCATCAGTCAGTTTTATTAAGTCTTATGAGAATTTGTGCCAGATATTTGGCAGGATGACGCAATTATTTTCTCTAGAGGAGAAAAGCAAGATTTTAACGTCAATGTTCAATGAAAACTGAGTGAATATATATATATATATATATATATATATATATATATATATATACTAGATCGTCATGCGCGCGCTCGAAGCGCGCGCCTATGTGAATTTTTCTTGTATGAATGTCTAAAGTTAATAATTTTTAATTTTTAATAATTTTTAATGAAACCATCGAAAAAAATTTCCGAGCGTTATTATTGCTAATAATTGAGTTGATAGGTACCCGAGAAATCGTGCTTTCGCTCGAGATCCCGTGAAACACCTCCCACCACTCACCACTACATCTCCGCGTCTCATCTATACCCCGTCCGTGAGCAGCGCCGCTACATGCGTGAGAATGTAGTGGCAAGCGGAGAGGAAAGATTTCGTGGTCATCCCTCTCTCCTAAAAGTCGCGTCTATCGGGTCGACTTCGACCGCTCGTCCTGAAAAATCTCGCCTTCCAGAGTAAGCCCCCTTTCTTCGGCGCATGTCACACACACACACACACACCTATATATATATATATATATATATATATATATATATATATATTACATACATTTAATAAATCTACTTTCAGGCTTGCTGCGGAGGCTCTACTCGAGGAAGCAAAAATTGGCGCAAAACGAGCCGAAATATTGGGGCCAAGTGGTTGGGCCAAACCAAAGGAAAGTGTTAATAAAAGATTTTTACATTCAACACTTCGCAACGTCGTACTTTCAAACAGAAAACGTGTAAAAAAAGACAATATATCAAAATCAACGTCGCCAAACAATTCCCTAGATTTGTAGATCGTAATTATTCCAATGAACAATTTGATATTTAAATTGTTAACAAACAGAACGTACATATTCCATGAATAGCTATAAAAATTAGGCGAAGTTGTTCGGTTTTATGTAATGCTGTTAGAATATTTTAAAAAATTTTCAAAGTTTATAAATTTTAAGGTTCTTCTGTGAAATTATGACTAGAAAGTAAAATAGCATTCAATGAAGATGTACTACAGGGTGTCCTAGACTCAAGTGTCCGGACTTATATAGCCATATAAAAATTTAAAAAATAAATAGAAAATTCCTTTTCCAAAAATCAGTTGAAGTTTTACTTTTTTAGTTATAAAACATTGAAGCTGGACCAATCAGGAGCGCTGTATAAATAGCCGTGTGTGCGTGAACGGGCTTCCAACGTAGTGTTCTCCTGTCGCTAACCCCGCCACTGCGCTCGCTTCGATAACACTGCATTGAAATCTCGTTCACGTACACACGGCTGTTTATACGACGCTCCTCATTGGTCCAGCTTAAGTGTTTTATAACTGAAAAACTAAAACTTCAACTGATTTTTGGAAAACGAATTTTCTATTTATTTTTTTAATTTGTATATGGCTATATAAGTCCGGACACTTAGTCTGGGACACCCTGTATAACTGTAGGACATATAGTTTTATATCTAAGAGAAATATATGGAATAAAAGTACAATCGATATTTTTAACAACTATTGTATATTTCTTTACAGAACGAAGACGCATGAACTCCCATCTATAAAATTATTTATAATAGTAAACATTTTGCATTGATAGATTGCGTATGGTATTTTGTAAAATCTCCTTACTTCTTGTTCTTATATCCAAAAACATTTTTCAAAATACAAGATATCCGGTTCAATTATTGTACCTAAATTATTTAAAATCTATTTCCTTTCTTTTCTTCGACGAAAGTCGACCTAACATAATAAAATTATTTCTCAAGTATTTACATACACTGCTGTATATGGTTCAAATGTTTACAAAATACGTAGTCAAAATCCTCGGAATTCAAAATTCACTTGATTTACCTTAGTCCAAAGTCTTGATAATTAAATACAATTGACAAATAGTATATTGCATTACAAGTGGTAGGCGATGGCCTTTTCGTGACAAGTGCAGTGTTTTTAGGACGAGTCGTAGGTGAGGGCACCGAAGGTGCCCGAACCGAAGACGAGCCTCAAAACACTGCACGAGTCAAGAAAAGGGCCTACCACGAGACATGCACGAAACTTTTTACAACAAGATCATGAAAATCGTGAAAAAAACGCTACCTGATCGAAGTTGCGGGGAGGGGGGGCGGTCCAGGGCGCAGCCCTGGTGGGGGTGCAGGGGGCGAAGCCCCTGCTGGGGGGTTGGGGGGGGCGAAGCCCCCCGATTGAAAAAAAAAAACAAATCATAAGTTAAAATTATGATAAGATTACGATAAGATTAAATTAAATAAGTTTAACTAACAAATTTTTTCATACAAAAAGAAGGAATTTAGAATGAAGATAAATGTATACCTGTTTATTTTAGCAACTTTATTTTAAAGAGAACACCTTGAAGTGTATAACATTTTGAAGTAATTTAAATTTTCCCGCAACTTTGACTTGAGCAACTATAGCGCACCTAGCGGCGGAGAGGCTACCGGCTTTTATAACCTTATTTCTGAATACTGTCACGCGTTTGTTCGGTTTTCTTCAATAGTTAAATCAATGTGATATTATCGAAAATAGAAAAAATGTCAGATTCGGACGAAAGTGAAGTTTTTCAGTGTACGCCTCCTATTTGTGCACGGTAAGTCGCGAGACGAGCGCGCTATAGTTGTCGCTGAAAACATCGACCTATTTCCGTCTTTATCTAACTATCTTCCTTTCACTTATTGTGAAAATGTGGAATGCTTACGAAAAGAGGCCTTTTCGTAAGCATTCCTCATTTCGTACATTCTTTATTCGCATCGTTCGAAATGCGCCACATTACACACAGATCATAAGTATGAAAACACGCCATTTTCATGATAGTGTTGTAAAAATTGATTTATTGCTAGTTAACTGAAAAATAAAATTTCATTAGCTACGACTTATTTTAAATTTAAAACGAACTGTTCATCCATATATTCTTGCATTCAATCATTTTGCAGTTCATTTGATAGTACACTTTTGTAATGAGATACTTTTAAGGACTCGCTAGAACCTACGAATTTCACCTACTTAAATTTTAAATAACAAGCAATATGAAATGATTTACATATGTATATACTACTCTCACTCGTCATTGAGGTGATCAAACTGCGCAATACATGAAGTATAAAAACCTACACTTCACAGAAGTTGTACAATAGAATCCAAAAAAAGATGATTACCAGCAGTCTTTTTGGTGTAAAACACGCCATTGAGCGACTTGTTTCGATAGAAATTTCATAAAATGGTTACAAAAGTTAATGTCATATTTCTGCTTGATCTAGTAGCATAACTGCAGCTTAGAAAAACGATTGAGCTCATTCACCTCGCTAACTTACAGCTATAGTATACTGATAAATCGAAGCCACGTTATTTTGTACATAAGATACGTATAAAACAGCTAGTGCGGAAACGTCAGTTTTCAACCTCATTCTTAACTCATTCAGCGCTACAATTTTTGTGCATCATTTCTCTCATCTAAGATAAATTGTAAAAAATTAGATTCTCGAGATCTTCCTTGAAAAAATAGTTTATGCTCACGGAATTACAAATCTGAACTTCATTCAGATACTGAGTCCTTTTATGTCGATCCATTATTCTGAATCTGCTTCTTCTTCTCCAAGAACAGATTTTTCATATCCATCAAAGCCTGCTTGATATTTTCGGCAAATCTTACGGAATTCTGGAGAAAAAAAACGGTATAACATTATATATATATTATAATTATATAAATTATATATATTATTATGTATAGATATATTCGGTCAGGGGCCGTCCATATACTACATGGGCTGAAAACTCGGGTTTTCTTGAAAACATAAGTTTCATGGTACAAGGTAGGAAGTCCAAACAAAAAGTAGTGAAGATTTTCTTAGTTTGTCATGCTTCTCTGAAAAGAATCCCGATGGATGACCCCTTACGTGACTAACTTGAAATAATAATGGGATATTTGCATACATTTTAGAAATATATTTTTTGAATACTGCATAAAATTATAAAATTTGTTGTATATTTAAAAAAAATTGAATACCTTAATTGTAAGAAAACATTGAAAAAAGTGCTGAAAATAGTGTGCTAAACTGCTAATCAATCCTGGTTTGGAACGCTAATTAGCTGGGCACTACTTCCGGCTTAGGCAATTGCTAACATTTGAGCGACATTAGTTGAATATTCTTAATTTGTGATTATAAAAGAAACAAACAAAATTTGCATTAGCAATTAATTTTTTTAAAGTACATTTTTATACAATTTTTCGAAATATCTATTGATACCAATTACATACGGTGTCAAAATTATATTATAATGAGAAAATTTTACAATAGAATAATTATTGCTAATATTATAAACAAGTGCATCATTTGAATATTTTCCGGCAACAAATATTTTGTTTTCAATGACAGTATTTCAAGTCTACTAGCCCAATATAATTGTAATACTTAGCATTATCCATCCATAAAGTTTCTGATTGATATACACATAATTATAACACTACACATAGTACACTGGAAACTGGATTTATGCACGGTTTCGGTTATGGCCTTCAACACAAATACAGGGACTCTGAATGTAAACAGGCAGGGCCGAATTACCAATTTCTGTTGAATTTGGAGGCATGGCGCAACCTGAAGCAACTAACCCGGTGAGAGTGCGGCCCTCAAGCTGTTTTTCACGCTTGACTGAACACATCCTCCCCTTTCGGCCCCTCTAATCACGAAACCGCCGAGCGGCATCAATTCTCGGAACGCACAAATCCGGTTTACGCAAATCCAGGTTCCAGTGTCATCAGCCAATACATTTTTTGATAATTATCGAACAATTCAAAATGGCGTTAAAACATTTTTTTAACATGTATTATTTCGAGCAGCTTTCTTGAGGCATTATGTCTTATTTCTGAAACCAATAATTATATTTGAACTGGAAAAATGGTAATTTTTTGTTCTATTTGTTTATTTTAAATTCTCAAAATATCTCGAAAATTTTCTTTGAATTTTGATAAGCTTTTTTTGCACAAAAAAAAAACATCCAAATCAGTTAGGAATTGTATGCTATATACATTGAATAATAACTTTCAAATTAAAACCGTAACAATTTAGCTAATTTTGGATTATAATTAAAAAGTTCTTGATTGTAGTATGATTGTGAAGTGAGGCTTCCGAGATACGTAACATTCTCATTGTAAATTGAATCAAAACTCATACCGTTGCTGGTGAACTACATTTGCTCGAAATATGGAAAAATATGAGATCTTCTCCAGCTATTATGTAAGAAACTCCGTAACCATCGTCAGCCACAGGCCCAAATCCACCACCTGCAGAAATGCAGTTTGGATACCTTTTGAGATCGATTCTCGACGTTTGACCGTGAGGAGTCTGAGACGTGGACAATTTCCAAGGCTCACTTAATACCTCCTAAAAATGAGCAGAAATCGTAAATTTAATATGTACGGACCTGAATCTCTTAAATTATTTCCAATAAAATTGTATAATTAATTCATCTAGTAACACTATTTAACAAATGAAAATTACCTTCAAAAAAGGAGAGTCGACTTCTAAGTATTTTGATACAACATACAGGCAAAAGAGATGCCTGTCTATTCCCTTTCCACACATCGCATCCTGGTAACCCCTCTGATGCTGTTTTGCTGCATCCAGTAATAACCTATGTCGTTCGTCTACCGCCGACGATTCATCTTCCATGGCTCTGACCCACGCTGCGGATTCGATAGTGCAAGGTCGCACAGTCTCGGTTCTGCCTTCCCTGAATAGCCTCGTCATGGAAGCTTCGTATGTAAGACTGAATTGTCCAGCATCCCGGAAATAGGCAAGCTGCAGTGCCATTTGGATATAAGCGTCTGGTGACATCGAACAATTCTTCATGAAACCCTTTCCATAGAGATCATGAACGTAGATACGCAATTCCACGTCCCCCAGCAACTTTTGCGCTTCCTGAAACGCAAAATAGCGAATTACTTACTTTTTTACCAGGGGATATACCTACTGAAGAAATATTACAACTTCACAACTTTCTTCTCAGGTAAATTCAAATTATTGTTTACTTCTGTCAACTCATGATAAAAATAATGGATTTTCATTTAATTAAATAATTAGGACTTAACAACAGAAATCTGCAGAAATCCTTCAAGTGGTACGCAACTTCGAAGTTCTGTGTATACTGACTACGTGTGTGACTGAAACTTAATGTCAGTGATTGTAAGCTCAAGTGACTGTAGATTGTTTATATTAGAATAATTTATTTTCTAGTTGGAAAATTATCAAATTTAACATCATTCATATTGACATGTCTTCTAAAATCTTTAAATCGTTAAAAATTGTAAATCATTTAATTTTAAAAGCCTCAGCGTTTTGTCTTTCAAGTTTTAACTGACTGACTGATGAGTTATCAAAATTACATTAAACTGTCTTGAATACTTGAACAATTTCAAATCAAATGGGTTGAAAATTGAAGAATTTTGATTTCAAATTCGTTATACATAAATCGAATATATTTTCAATTTCAAGTCTGAGTCATTAAACTAATTTTGACGTAACATTGCACTGGAATTATAAAGACTTCGATTAGTTTTCTCAGACATTCCATAGCAGGAAGGTCCTTATTTTTTTTTTCGTCATTGTTTGCTCGCATTCACGATTCTGGTGGTGTGAATTCCCGAAAATAGAAGGTCCTACAAATTTTATTCAAATCGGTTAATATTTACCAATCGCCCCAGAGACTTGAAGTTTCCCATAAGATTAACATGAGGGAAATTATATTACATTTAAATTAAAAATTTAAAGCTTTTTCGGGTTTCAATCGTGTGCGAAACTATGAATCTTGCCGACGTTTCGTGAACATTGTGCAGTTCACTTCTTCAGGGCTGACCTGAAACTTAAGTTTCAGGTTATGTTATTCTTATATATATATTCTCTACGAAGCCTGTGATTGGCTAAAGCGCCCCATGGTGGGGACTGTTCGAACTTTATTGCCCAATCAAGTCTTTTTTTCAAACCCGGGAGGACGCAAAGCCAAATCGGATTGGTATGATAACCATTGTCCCTATTAATGTTATTAGGTTGTTTTAAGAATTCGATTGCTTCTCTATGTTTTCTTGGAGAAATATTGTAAGTTTTTGCGATGACTGTTGATTTATCAAATAAAATGCTACGTCCTGCTTCGACATGACGCTTAGCTAGTGCTGATTGCGTGAAATGTTTTAGCCTGACTTTACTCTCACGTTCCTTCACACGTTGGCTCACCGCCCTCGCGGTTTCTCAAATATAAACTTTTCCACAAGAACAAGAGATTTTATATACTCCCGGATCACTGAGAGGTGCATTTTTACCTTTCTTCCTGTTTGTTCTGTGATACCTTGAATGTAGAATAGGATGGTGCTCGTTTTTCTCTCTCTTTCTTTAGTAGGTTGTGTTGACTTGTTTTTGTTTTGTTTGTTTTAGTTTATTTTCTTATCGCTTTATCAAGTTGTTTGTTGGTGTAATCATTTTGTATCAGGATTTGTTAAACATTTTGTAGTTCCTTTTGTAAGTTATCGTTATCTGTTATGGAGACAGCTCTATGTACAAGGGAGTTGATGACCGATTGCTTTTGAGATGGGTGGTGGTGAGAGGAGGCATGTATGTATCTGTTTGTATGGGTGGGTTTTCTGTAAACTTCCTGCCCTAATGTGTTATCAGGTCTTTTGTAAACTAGTATGTCCAAGAAAGGTAATTTTCCGTTTTGTTGAATTTCCATGGTGAACGGGATATTAGGGTGTAATTGTTTTATAAAGTCGAAGAACTTGTGTAGTTCATCTAGTCCATGTCTCTAGATGACAAAAGTGTCGTCAACGTCACGGCACCAAAATTCTGGTTTAAGCTTGGATTTGTTAAAGATTTTAGTTTCTAGATTTTCCATAAAGATGTTAACGCTATTACAGATGAGATTGGAGATCCCATTGCTGCTCCTCAGGTTTGTTCGTAGAAATGTTTATTGAAAGAGAAGTAGGTATTAGTGAGACAGTGTAGTGTTCTATGAAAGGTGTGCGATTGGAGGGGAAATTTGCTAAGGATTTAATAATATCGATTGTATCAGAGATTGGTACTTTCGTAATGACAGATACTACGTCGAAACTCACAAGGATGTATTTGGGTTGAATGTCAATCTGCTGTATCTTTCTGATGAAGTCAAAAGAGTTTTGTACGTGTGTGATAGAGTTTCATGTGAAAGGATTCATTTTTTTGGCACGAAAGCTCGCTTGGTTGTAAGTTGGTGAGTTTATTGCGCTGACGATCGGTCTGATTGGAATGTTGTTTTTGTGGATCTTTGGGATTCCGTAAAGTTTTGGAGAGATGGGATTAGTAGGTATTAATTTAGACATTGCTTTAGATACCTACATGCCTCCTCCCACCACCACCCACCTCAAAAGCAATCGGTCATAAACTCCCTTGTATAACAGATAAAAATAACTTACAAAAGGAACTACAAAATTATAACCAAATCCTGATACAAAACGATTACACAAACAAACAAATTGATAAAGCAATAAGAAAATATACTCAAAAAAACAAGTCAACACGAATGAGCTAGAAAAACGACCACCATCCTACCCTACATTCAAGGTTTCACAGAACAAATAGGGAGAATTCTCAACAAACACAACATCCAAACCATATTTAAACCACCTGCGAAAATAGGACAACTTCTAAACAAACCCTAAAGATAGAAAGGCACCTCTCCGTGATCCGGGAGTATATAAAATCCCTTGTTCTTGTGGAAAAGTCTATATTGGAGAAACCGGGAGAGCGGTGAGCCAACGTGTGAAGGAACGTGAGAGTAAAGTCAGGCTAAAACATTTCACGCAATCAGCACTAGCTGAGCATCATGTCGAAACAGGACGTAGCATTTTATTTGATAAAACAACAGTCATCGCAAAAACTTACAATATTTCTCCAAGAAAACATAGAGAAGCAATCGAAATCTTGAAACAACCTAATAATATTAATAGGGACAATGGTTATCAAACCAATCCGATTTGGCTTTGCGTCCTCCCGGGTTTGAAAAAAAGGCATGATTGGCCAATAAAGTTCGAACAGTCCCCACCATGGGGCGCTCTAGCCAATCACAGGCTTCGTAGAGAATACATATATAAGAATAACATAACCTGAAACTTAAGTTTCAGGCAGTGTTTCCAGAACGTGGGATTTTCCAGCCCCTACCACTTTCCCATCTGGGAGCAATGCATGCAAACGTATCGTGTCGGTGAGTCGGCTCTGTTACATGCTGCGTAGACCAGCTTCGTATAAAGCCGGAAATGCACGAACACGAACCCAAGCTCGCCCCACTTTACGTATTACGATCTAGCTGCTCTCCAAATTTATTCCGGTTATGAAATCCTGAATTACCTTAGAATCATTAGATTTATTGCGAAGAGGAAAATATCATTTGCTGTATGTAAATATATACATAGGAGATAAGATTTCAGGGCATAATATGTTTCAAATGTTGTGCAGCATATCTTAGTCATATTTTTATTAAAAACTTGATTTTTGACAAATAAAAAACGAATTTTCGATAAAATAGTCAATTTTTCAACCTAAGAAATAACTGAAAAAATTACATTTTTTAACTGAAATTTCAGTTTATACTTTAGTTTGCAGTTGAAAAAATTAATTTTTAACCCAACAAAATACACGAACTTTCAACCAAAGATATGAATTCTTAACTAAAATAGATAAATTTTCAAATAAAAACATAATTTTTCAAGAAAATAAAAACTTTCCAATAAAACTGTTCGACATTTGAAGGTTTTCAGTTAAGAATGAATGTTTTTTGGTATTAAATTATTGTTCTTGTTTGAAAATGCATCTATTTTGGTTAAAAATTCTTTTCTTTTTTTTGAAAATTCGGTTGTTTCTTTGTTAAAAATTAGATTTTTTGGTTAAAAATTAATTTTTTGAACTGAAAATTTAACTGTATCATTTTCGGTGATTTTTTTTTTTATTTGAAAATTTAACAATTTTGTCGAAAATTTTGTAGTTTCTTCTTGTTTAAAAACTCCTCTATTTTAATTAAGAATTCATTTCTTTGGTTGAAAATGCATCAATTTTGTAAAACTTCTTTTCTTTTAGTTAAAAAATTTTTTTTTAGATGAAGATTATAAACATTCCATTTCCCGTTTAAAAGTGTATCCTTTTAGTAGAAAATTCAACTATATGGTTGAAAGTTCATGTATTTTGTTAGGAATTAAACTATTTTGCTGAAAAAAGTTTTTTGCTGTTGTAAATTTATTTTTCAAACTAATAATGTAACCATTTTCCGTTGAAAAGTTATCTATTTTGTTCAAATATCGTATTTTTTGTTGTTGTTCCAAAATTGATTTATTGAATTTTGAATTCCTGTTTTCTGTAGAAAATGATTGGTTTGAAAATTTAATTTTTTTTTTTGCAAATTCAATTTTTTGCTTAAAAAATTAAATATTTTGTCGAAACTTTGATTTTTTGGAAGTAATAGTGATGTTTTTACTGAAAATATTAGTATTCTATTTTTTGTTGAAACTTGGTATTTTTTAGTTGAAAATTCAACTATGTGGTAGGAAATTCATGTATTTTGTTCAAAATACGTCTCTTTTGGAATAATATTAGTCTTTTTGTTTGAAAATTCAATTCTTTCCTTAAAAATTTCACTATTTTGTTGTAAATTCGATTTTTTTATTCAAAATTAATTTTTGGAACTGAAAATTTAAATGTTGTTCGTTTCTAAAGTTGAAAATCGAACAATTTTGTCGGAAAGATTTTATTTTCTTGAAAAATTATCTTTTTGTTTGGAAATACATCTTCTCTGGTATCAAATTATTATTCTTGTTTGGAAATTCATCTATTTCAGTTAAAAATTCATTTCATTGTTTGAAAATTCGTGTTTTTTTTTTAGTTAAAAATTAATTTTTTCAACTGCAAACTCAACTTTAAACTGAAATTTTCCGTTAAAAAATGTTTTTTTTTTCAGTTACTTCTTAGGTTAAAAATTTAACTATTTTGTCGAAAATTCGTTTTTTATTTGTTAAAAATTATTTTTTTGCTAAAAATATGACTAAGATATGAAGCATTTGAAACTTTTTAGGCCCTGAATTCTTGTCTCCTATGTATATATTTACACACAGTAAATGATATTTTCCTCTTTGCAATAAATCTAATGATTATAAGTTCATTTGCGATTTTAAAACCGGAATGATTTTGGAGAGCAGCTAGATCATAATTCGTAAAGTGGGGCGAGCTCGGGTTTGTGCTCGTGCATTTTTGGCTTTACACGAAGCTGGTCTACGCAGCATGTAACAGAGCCGACTCACCGACACGATACGTTTGCTTGCATTGCTCCCAGATGCCCGTGTGAGGTTGCTGGTCCCCCATCGGGCACCTCTCCAGGTCGCGAATAGGGGAACGCCTCCCAGATATGGGTGGTACCGGGGAAATCAAATACCCGGGGTGGACAAAAACCAGCTAGGGGAAAGAACCACTAACAAGAAACCAGTTATGAGCGGGTACGACAAAAACACAATACCCCAAGGGAGTAGAAATGCGGTAAAGAGGGGCATAAAGCTGCGGTATGCGAAAGCACACCGCAGTGCTAACTCTGCGCCGCAAAGGAAGATAAGCCCCGGACAGACCATCGCCCGGGGACAAGGAGTTGCTTGGCGTTCAGAGAGGCAGCCTCGCTGAGGAAGCCTCTTGGGCGTGCAAGCTAACATCGTAGCTGGGCAGGTCCGACAAGAAGCCTAGTTCCGAAGGGCTATTCACTGAGTTGGAATGAGTTAAAAGTCATTCTTCACTCAAAACAGGTCAAATCAAATTTCTTATGATCTGGCCAGATCATGAGAAATTTTTCCGAATCTTAGGGAATCGCGCTAACTCAGGGAGAATCACGTAAATTCTTCCCAACTCTTCTCAACTCTTCTCGATTCAGCGTTGGTCACTGTAAAGTCAGCGCGGTCACTTGTACTCCTACGAAATCTTGCTGAACTCTTTCGAACTTCTGAGTATTCAGTTACTGTTTGACTTGCTGATATTCTTATTTTACGCGTAATAAAGGAGATTGTAATTGATAATAAGGTAATAATCACATTAGGAGAGACAGAGAATTGAATTCATTCAAAATAAATATTTGAATACATTCTTTATGCACTGAATTATCTTTTTATTTGAGATGAAAAGATGTTTTGAAAACATAAATTTTTTATCGTTACATTCGATCAACAAAAATTTTTTTTATTGAATCTGTAGTATTGAGAAATTCATTTTTTGTCTGATTATTAACTTCATATTCAGAAAATTCACTTTTGCGGATCCAAAATGGATCCCCATGGGGATGCTGAATGTGGATAAAAAAAAGTTTGATATGCAAAACGTATTCTGTTCCAACAGAATCCAAATTCAAGATCGCAATACGAAAGTACCACGACAGAAATATTTTTCTAAAAATCCGAAGAAAATTAAAATATGTTTTGCGCAATGATCGATAATAAATTCAATAACTATTAGTGCGAGAAGGTTTTTAGAAATATGTACTACGAAGTTGAAATTTAAACTAAAATGTATTACCATTTTTTTCTTTCCTTATTGTATCAAAAAATTCTATTTTGAAACAAACATTTTGCCACGATGTTTATTCCATCTTTGAAGAATTTTTATGGAGTAAACCGATTTTCGATAAAAATATGGGTTACTTACCTCTGTACTGCCACCCTTTAACTGGAAAAATATTTTGTCCATTGAACGGAAATTTATAGGGTTCTGACATTTATTTTACAATGTGACGTGCTGCTTAGGTATCATATATGTATTTTGTATACATGCATTTAATTTCAAAGAAAGTTTTTATACATCGAAGTGTATTATATGTATTATATGTATTATATGTGTTATGAATGTATAAAGTAAAAATGAGTGATTCATATGAATTATTTTTAATTTATGCGGATTCACAGAAAAATCATCTGACATTCCCCGTGTCGGAAATTTCTTTGAACTCTTTCAATATTCTTTCAACTCATTTTGTACTCTTCCTGATCTTCGCGTATTCTCCCAGTTCATCCGTATTCTCTTCGATTCTCACCAACTCTGACTCGATTCTCTTCACTCATCTCAACTCAGACTCAAGATTACGTACTCTTCGAAAGTCATGAACTCTTTCACTCATTTCAACTCAGTGAATAGCCCCTCGCCTAGTTCACCATAAGTAGACCAGGCTGGCAAAAAGAAGGAAGGCCGAGGCACGGCCAAAAAAACGGCACCCCCTGAAGTAATGCGAAAGCGGTTCCGGGGGGAATCATGCCAAGAAGAAAGGGTGGTGGTTTTTAGTGGGTCCCTTGGTGGTATTATTATAATGACAAAGTTGATTTTGTATAATGTATAGTCATACACAAGGTATAATTGAATATTATATATGTCAGAGTCATTGTAATGATGCGTGTGTTTTTGAACATTTTCCACCAGCCCTCGTAAAAAAAAATTGCTCCCAGATGGGAAAGTGGTGGGGTCCGAAAAATCCCACGTTCTGGAGACACTGGTTTCAGGTCAGCCCTGAAGAAGTGAAATGCAATGTTCACGAAACGTCGGCAAGATTCATAGTTTCGCACATGATTGAAACCCGAAAAAACTGTACATTTTAAATTTAAATTTATTATAATGAATCATCGTGAAAGCATTAAATATACTATGAGGGAAATTGTACAAAAAAGTTTGATTTACGCGACTTTTTCCTGTTTTATTCAAATCAATCATTCACATAGGACGATAATCTCTATGTTTTGCGTAAAATATCATAATTTTAAAGCACTTGAAATTTACAAAAATTCTAAAGGGTAGATTCAACTATTCGAGTATTAACTTTATTTATTATTTATTAACTAAGAATATTTAAACATTGTAAATAAATCTAATAAATTATTGTAAAGTGAATGATGAGCAGGAAAAATTAATAATGTGGAAAAAATCCAAGATGGTGGACAATTAAATATAGAGAAAATATCTCGTTTTTGCAGTTTTCAATTAAATATTTTCAAACTTTGCTGTAAAAAGAAGTGTGACTTTAGAAATCACTCCATGATGCCTGAATTCTGCAGGCTTCAATTAAATGTTTTTAAACTTTGCTAGATCAATTGAGCACAACAGGGTAGTTAAAAAAAAGTACATTTGTTTTCAATTTTGACTTAAAATATAAAAATGGATAACCATTTTGACTATTAGAAAACGAATTTTTGTAAAGTCTCTAACTTTCATTTATACTCGAACTTGGATTTCATGAAACTTGATTTGCACCTTTCGAGAAATGATGGCGCGCCGCGATTACGGATGAGAGGAGCCGCGGGGCCAAAAGAGGAGACGTCCTTGATCATTCATGCGTGACAACACAGTAGCATAGTGATAAAGTGCTGTACCCTTACGGCCCAACTGGATGACTGCGTCACGTTGCGTCAGTTCACTCTCAGTGTTCACACGCCCCTGATGTTTAAGTTCGGAGAACCTGGCTTTGAGCCGCGGGTCAGAACCAAACCCGGGCTCAAATTCAAGTTCGAGTGTAATTCTAAAATCTGTACATTTTTAAACATACAAATACAGTCACTGCTTGGTAGAAGCACCGCGTCAAGAAATCTCTCAACTGTTTCGATTTTTTTTTATTTGAGATTCGAAAAACATTCAAATAGGCCATTAAAATTTCAAGTGCCCGGGGCGATGTGTAAATATTAAGGTGGTTCAAAAAACAACAACAAGAGAATTTAGGATGACACAACATTTCAAATACACATACGTAAAAAAATGGTGGACGTAATTGATGTGAACTTCGGTCACAAGGCTAAATGAATCTGTATAAAATTATTTCAAGAATTAAGGTGTTAAAAACAATTTTTCATAAATTCTGCACAGTTTCTAAGGTCATTAGACCAGAAAAAGTTAGTGTAACTATAGAATAGGGTGGTCCTTATTTTAATTTGGTTGGAAAACTTTTTCTTCCCATCGCGATTCTGGTGCAAATGCCCCAAAATAGAATGGCCTGCAATTTTTATCCAAATCTGTTCATATTTACTAGGGTGGATCAAAAAATACGAACTTTTAAAATTTTCAGGTGCTCCTTGATATTTGGGTTCGAAATCAACAAAAATATGGAAAATGTACAAAATAATTTTGTTTCATTAAATCAAGTTGTTTTTTACCATTCTAGACTAAATATTAACCGATTTGGATAACATTTATAGGCCATTCTATTTTTGCGCATTTGCACCAGCATCTTTAGTGGAATAAAACGATTTTCAACCAAATTAAAATAAGAACCACCCTAACCTATAGTCATACTAACTTTCTTCTAGTTTAATGACTTTAAAAACTGTTCAGGACTACGAAAAATTGTTTTTAAACATTTGAATTCTTTAAATAATTTTATACAGATTCATTTATCGTTATCACCGAAATTTGCATCAATTATGTCCACCGCAGTCCTTTATGACGTAGATATACGTGGAATGTGTTGTTTTAACTTAACTTCTCTTTAAAAAGTGCCGAAAAGCGATTCCCGAAGCAAAATGTCAATAAACTTCCAGGAGCTCATTGTGACATCTTTTCAGTTATCATCAGTGAAAATACAGAGACAAACCTCCCAGAGCCAATGTCACATCTGAAGTTTGTTTCACCAGCAAAATATCTCGACCAGAATTAATTTTGAGGAGGTGACCTCAGAAGGGGGGAGTAACTAGTTTCTTTCAACTGGTTACTTTTTTTAATAACGATAGTGGTAACGAAATTACTTTTGTGAGTAACGATTTTTTTCAGTAAGAGTAACTATAAAAACCGTTATTTTTTGTGGTAAATTTTTTAATTTAGTTTACAAATCCTTTTCACGAAAATCAATAAATTTGACTGCTTTTCCTTCTATTTTTTCATTTTCACTATTTAAATTGTGATGGCAGATAGCCATAGAAATGTATAGCCCAATATAGGAAAATTAACATTTTTCTCCCACCGTGAGATTCAAAATATTCTAGAATCTATAAGAACACTTAGAAAGAAATGAAAGAATAATTTCAGGGTTGAATATTTATTAATTTTTGGTTCATAATTAATTTTTTTAACCGGAAATTTAACTATTCCAGTTATTTTACTTATTATCTTATTTGAAAATTCACCTTTTTGGTTGAAAATTTTATCATTTGGTTGAACATTCAATTATTTTGTTCGTTATTGAACGATTTCCGAAATAAAATTATTTCACTTGGTTAAAGATTCAACTGTTTTATTGAAAATTAGTTTTTTGGTCAAACTAAACTGTTTTTGATTTAAAATTAAATTTTTTTGGTTGAAATGTATGAACTATTACACTTTTAGTTCAGGATTAATCTTTTTTCGTTGAAAATTAATTTTTTCAATTAAAAATTAACCTATGACATTTTTAATCGAAAATTGATCTTTTTTAGTTGAAAATTCATATATTTCTTTTAAAATTCGTCATTTTTGGTAAAAAATTAATCTTCTTGGTTGAAAATTCATGTATTTAGTCAAAAAAATTTTATTGAGAATTTTATTGAGAATGAATACTTATAACAATGAATATATAATATAATATAATGAATACTTTATAACAATCATTTTTGACAAGAATTTTATTATTTGGTTGAAACTCAACTTTTTCGTTGAAAGTTCGCCCTTTCTAGCTTGAAACTTCAAAAATCTGGTTGCTTTTTTCAGTCTTGACTGCAAATTCAACTATTTAGTGTAAATTTTTTGTAGTTGAATGTAACTGTTTTTGATTCAAAATGAAAATATTTTTTGCTTGAAATATCAACTGTAACATTTTTTGTTAAGAAGTCATATTTTTTCGTTCAAAATTATTTTTTCAATTGAAAAAAATTCCTGTTTTTGTTGAAAGTTCGTCTTTTTTTGTTGAAAAATTATCTTCTTGGTTAAAAATTCATCTCTTTGGTTTCAAATGTACCTATTTTGTAGCAAATTCGTCTTTTTTATTTGGTTGAGTTCAACTGTACCTGATTCAAACTGAAAATCTTTCTTGGTTGAAATTTTAACTATTACATTTTTCATTGAGAATTCATCATTTTTGGTTAAAAGTTGAACTACTTTGTAAAACATGTTTATTAGTGTTGAAGATCATCATTTTATTTGAAAATTCATCCCTTTCTTTGAAAAAATTGCCTTTTTTTTTGTTTCTTAATCATTCATTTTTTTAACTGAATATTTAAACATTCCATTTTTTGTTTAAAATTTATATTGTTTAGTTGATTCAACTATTAGGCTAGATATATGTTGTTTTTTTTTTAATTGAAAATTCACGTATTTTGTTGAAGATATGTCTCTTTTGATTGAAACTTTATCATTTTTAGTTAAAAATTCATGTATTTTGTTGAAAATTCAACGTCTACTGAAAAATTTTCTGTTGGTCTTAGAATACTGTAAATCTTCTAGAAGTGGAAGTCGTAACTAGGTTAATCTAAAGAATCTTTTTTAGAAATAAATAATTAATTTTCAGCGCCAAAGAGATTTACAGCCCAAAATAGAAAAGCTGAAAATTTTTTTGCACACGGAAACTCAAAATTTTCTAAAACATTCCTTGTTTTAGAAATATTATGTGGGCCATGACCATCCTACGACTTTCATGGAGAAGTGCAACAACTATCACTTGAAAGTTATGAATAACGTTTTGTAAAAATTAAATTTGGATATAGATATCTAAAACACAAAAATGAAATGAAAAGGGAAATGCAACTAAGGAGAAGTTAAATTTTAAATCGGTAACGACGACGATAACTAGTTACTTATTTCGTGATGTAACGGTAATTATAACTACTTCCTTTTACGAAGTAACTTACCCATCACTGAGAAGTGAGACCCCCTTTCTAAGGTACACCCTGTGAAACACCCCGTCATCTTTGATGATGACTTAAAATTTTGCTTGTGCGAGACACCGCTCGAGAGACAGGTCACTGATACTTCCAATCGAAAATATTCAGAATGCAACATATCTATTTGGAAGTTTTGTATGTGCAATACTGTCGTACTAAGAAAAACCTTGTTTAAGTGACATTTTCGTTTAGGTCGACTTTACAATTGTCAGAAATAATAAAATAAACCGTAATTGCAGTGACTTACGTAAGTTTCTCCTTAGTACGGCAAAATATACCCCTGGAAGAAGCGTTATTTTTTACCATCATCAAGTCTAGAAATTCAATTTGCTTACTAAATAGGACTTTTCTATCGCTGAGAGACATTCCTTACTCAAATCCCACTGAAGACGCGAAGGTGCTGGAGGAGCAAATTCTGGTGTTCCCAATGTGTGTCCATCTTCTCGGTATCTAAATAAAAATCATCCATTTTATGAAAAACTTCATTACAAAAAATTTGTTTCTGTTAGGAAAAATAATTAAGATGCATACAACAATTCTACATATCCGAAAAAAATTCAACAATTAGTTCATCAAATCCCTCACAACAAAATGATATCTTTGGCATGTCCCTAGGTCCTAGGATATCTCGGCAGGATATCGGATATCCGTGATATATTCCAAGAATATCGACATTTGCGTCTCTTACGATATCCACTCAATGTTAAATAAAATATTTAGAATGCCTGGAAACATAAAGATTCACAAAAACCCGTTTGACAAAAAACCACTTTATACAAATCTCGAATATTCGGTTTCTTTCCAATTACTGCAAATAATTTTCATAACCAATAAGAGCCTACTTACAATAAAAAACAAGCCAATTTCTGAAAATCTCAAAGTTGCCTGTTATTGCATCTGGAACCTATAAATTGCGCAGTTTAGAGATCGCATCTTTAACTATCAGTATAACGGCAAAATCCGTTTTTATGGTCAAAAACAATAAAAAATACATAATATTGTTAAATATTTAGTTATTTTATTTATAGGACTGAAAAATGTACATACAGGGTGCCAAGAAAGTCCCGGGACGGCTGAATATTTCCTCAAGTAAGATATTTTCAGGGAGGTCATGGTCATTCTTGAAGTAACTTTCAACGAGGAATTCAATGGTGACCTTTATTTTGATCATGACGATGACCTTCAAGGTTTTTCAAGGTCGACTTAGAAAAAAATGGAAACTCTCTTTTCTTACATCGGTAGAGCGGAAAACGTTACGTTCCAATATTTACCCAGGTCATACATAGGTACATTGCAACCTTGTAGGGTCACTCGAAGGTCACTCCAAGGTCATTTAAATTTAAACAAGGTCTTTTTACCTCTGGGAATAGAAGCTTTTCAAATCTTTTCCGTAACGAGCAAAGTTATTAACTTTAACCAGGGGTATTTCGTAGTGACCTTAAGCATGACCTTGATGCTCACCTTCAAGGTCATTTCTTGGTCAATTTTTCTAATTGGCTCTATCGATTGCCGATGTAAAAAAGGTGGTTTCCATTTTTTTTTTTTTTAATTTTACCTTGAAATTCCTTTAACGTCATCGTCAAGATCAAAATAAAGGTCACCATTAAATTCCTCGTTGAAAGTTACTTTAAGAATGACCTTGAACTCGCTGAAAAATATCTTACCTGAGGAAATATTCAGCCGTACCGGGACTTTTTTGACAACCGGTATAATTTGCAGTAGATGTACATATCTGAATTTCCAGGAATATAAATTATAGAATGGGGATTATCTTGGGTACATCCTTTGCATATCAAATTGAGACATTAATGGGATATCCTCAGGACATTCTAAGATATCCTTGAGACATTCCAGGGATATCGAGATTTCCGCTCTGTACAATATTATTCGCAATATCCCTAGGATCTCCTGGGATATACCCAGGATATCCTGGGAGATGAATGGGATATCCCGCCGATATATCATGCTGTGAGGGATAAAATTACTCTACAGAATTAAAAAAAAAAGAATTGAAGAACGTTTATAATGTGTCGTTCTAAGATTAATTTTTTTTAATCAGTTTAAAAAATGTACATATTTACATATTATATAAAATTTGGTATGTACAATAATATGTAGGGTCAATACGGGTAAGTGTGATAGGAAATTCAAAATTTATACTGTCATTTATGATATCTCAAATATTTGAGAAGATTCTTCTTTCAAATTTCGCAGAAATTGTCTTTGGACTTTTCACTTTTAATCGTCTTCTTATTATTATTACGAAGTGGACACGGGCATCTAAGGCCTATTCTCAGTAGCTTTAGCCACGTTTCTGGTACTAATTAAAGTCCCATTTCCAAGCTGTACGACTAGAGGTGCTAGGACTCCATTTTTCACTGGGTACGGTCCCGGTGAAAACAGAAGCCTATTCTAGGTAGCTTTAACCGCGGTTCTCTCCAGCCGTACTACTCGAGACGATAGGACTCCATCTTTCACCGGGTAAGGACATGTAAAATTTTTATTTACTATGGTAGGTTCAACACTGTATGAATTTAATAATACAGGTGATGACCCGCGGCTGCATCCGACTTTATTAGAAGTGTTCGCATTTGCCTGGACGTTTGGACAGGGGAAAGGAAAACTGCAGAAAACCAACTCCCGAGTTCAGCCGGCTTTTCGACAGTCGAGTTTGAAGGCAGACATTCGACCCTACCCATCGAATGCACACAATCGTCCTCGGCATCGAACCTCCCGCTCGACATTAGTTGAAACGCAGGGAATACATAACCTGGTCGAACGTCGAAAAAGGTCACCTATCCGAGTGCTATCCACGCTCGAAAGGACTTGACATCTGGACTCTTCTCGAGCCAAGATTCACCGTGCAGCTAATACCGTTGGTAATCGTCTCTTTATTTGACCAGCAAAAATTTACCTGAAGAAATACTTTTAATTTTACTTAATATAGTGTGTCAACAATTCTCAAATTGTTTTATTACGGGTAAGTGTGAGTAAAGGTTCCAGTCACATTTAAAGTATTACCTATTTAAAATTGTATTATTAATCAATTGATATAAAAATGATTTGTCTATGTGAATGTATTTATAAAAATGTTATTTAGCCATTATTGTTACGTAATTACTCCTTTATTGAAAAAATAAAGTTCATTAACCTCTCCAAATAACCTCAAACTGTTAAAAGATTTTGGTTTTCACAATGAAAAATAAAATAGTTATCACACTTACCCCGAGTCCAATTTTTAATTATCCTGTCATACCATATTATTAAAAATATAAGAAATATAACATTTTCAGAAAAACGTATTTAAATAAAATATAATATCTTCTTTCATTCCTTGAAAAATGCAACAAAAAGTGCATTATGCAGAAAAAGTTCAAATTTAAAGAGCAGATGACACAATCACGAATCTGAGTTTCTAAAAGCACCTTAGTTTCTTTTAAAATAATTGATTACGGGCGTTGCAACCAGGAATCCAACCTTAAAATACCTCTGTAAATACCATCCCTATCCGACTCCTTGAAAAGATTTCCGTAAATATATGACTTGCACTTGGTGGTGCCAAAATATCACGACATTTTACACAAAAACTATTGAAACTAGCCAATTCTTTACCCTGAATACAGTTTTTATTCGCAACAGGAATAGGCCCAAATTATCTAAAGAAGATGTAATTCTACAGGGTGTCCCGGACTCAAGTGTCCGGATTTATATGGCTGCATAAAAATAAATAAATAGGAAATTCCTATTCCAAAAATCGGTTGAAGTTTCAGTTTTTTTAGTTATAAAATATTTAAGCTGGTTTAATCAGGAGCGCCGTATATACAGTCGTGCGTGCGTGCCCGGGATTCCAACGTAGTGTTCTCCCGTCGTTAACCCCACCTCTGCGCTCGCTTCTATAACACTGCGTTGGAATCCTGCTCACGCACACACGACTATTTACACGGCGCTCCTGATTGATCTAGCTTAAATATTTCATAACTGAAAAACTAAAACTTCAACTGATTTTTGGAAAAGGAATTTTCTATTTATTTTTTTCATTCTTATATGGCTATACAAGTCCGGACACTTAGTCTGGGATACCCTGTATACTATTTTCCAGCCCTGTCCGACATAAGAGTCTAGGGAAAAGTATATTTGGTTTTGTGCTGGGCACGCGCACTATGATCTTTCAGTCACTTGCATTCGGCGCGCCATAATTTGAATTATAAAGACATCAAATTATATTTATTTCACTACGAAAGGAAGTAACGCGCACTAAATATTTTTTTACACTAAACAAAGTTATGTATCAGTCCTCTAACTGAACTTAAATTAATAATTTTCTTGTAAGGATTTTTACTCTTGAAGTGTTATTCATTGATTAATATTTCAGTTGTGAGATTATACAAATTATTTAATTTTAAATTTTAATTTTGTTAATAACTATTGATAAATCTTGCAGTATTATTGAAACATTGTTTTATTTTAAGGAAGTAAAATTGATGAAAAAACAATGACAATGTAGGAGAAACATTTTTTTTCACAAATCTTTAGAACAAAATTTTCAAAAGTTGACAGAAAACATTGCAATCGAAGAAATACGTTAAAACATTTTTTTTTCAAAAATTATTATTTATTTTTCAAACAATCTGTTGGTATGAAAAATAACCTTCATCACAATTTTGTTTGTGTAGGAGAGAAATAATTTTAAGTAATTAATTTTTCTGTTATGGCGAGGAATTATGTATATGAAAGTGAAATTTTGTTCCCTTTTAAGCCTCACTATAGTATCAATACGAAATTGTAAAAAACCTTGTAGTTGCATAATTATTCAAATATTCTTCAAACAAATTTCCTTTTTCTTTTCGAAGAAGAAATGATGTCAAAATTTTCAACACAGTCGAAAGAATACCAATTGTCAAGAAACATTGCATTTAAATACTTATTACCACTGAAAATTATTTGTGTGGCTCTAGAATCATTTCAACAATCACAATGAAGTGATAAATAAATTTTCTAACGAAAAATTGAATGATTATTTGATTATGCTTTCATATTTAAAAATTATAGCTAACGAATTCGTGAACATATGTAAAAATCTGAGATTATTGAAGACATTTTTATGTTCTATAAAAATTCATTCTTTTCCCACCGAACACAACTTGATAAAAAATTGTTCAATGCAGTAAAATGTTGGTTTCGTTTTTACGTCTTTAATTTCAAATTAAAATGTACTGTATTTTTTATTTTAACTAGAAGCTGCGTCTGTAGGAATATCATTTTTTATTCTGAATCAAATTGCATTAGAAATTATCAAAAGTATTGTAGTTGTTAATAATTTTTCAAGTCTTCCTTAAACTAAAAGCATTCTTCAAACATTGTCTTATTACATATTTTGGTAAATAATCAATTTTCACATTATTAAAAACCGCAAGCAAATAATAATCAACACTGTTGTAAGATTAATAAAATGGCAAAATAATTTAATTGAAGAATTATAAAAAAACTATTACTTCCAATAAATTGAAATTGAGGCCACCAATGTGTGCCAAAACGTTTGAAACAACTGAATTGCTTTCAATACACCTCACCCTAAAGCCAACAACTAACACCAACAATTTCTACAAAATTTAACTATTTTGTTAAAAATTATTTTTTCTTTCGGTGGCAGATTCATAATTTTAGTTGAAAATTCTACTCTTTCATTAAAACCTGAACTGTTATGTTGACATTTTTTTTATTTAAACATTAATCTTTTTACTGAAAATTAAACTATTGTTTTACTAAGTTTTTGAGTATTCAAGATTCACATATATAGTTATTGAGTAAGCCTAACAATCAGGAAAGTAATAAAATTACATTGCAATTAATGGCCGCCAATGCGGACGACTCCCAATAAAGTGTATTAAGTAATTAAACATTTAGTTTTGTTTTTCGTTTAAAAATTTTGATATTCTTAAAATTTTATTTTTGTCGATAAAATTATAACAAATTTTTTATATGAAGCCAGAGAACATAATTCTAATCCTAGTATTTAATAGGAGAACTTCTTGCAAATTGTAACAAAATATTTACTGAGCGTTACTTCCTTTTGTAGTTAAATACAATTTGACACCTTTATAATTCAAATTATGGCACGCCGAATACAAGCTTCTTCTTCTTCTTCTTCTTCTTCTTCTTCTTCTTCTAATTCCTCAAGGATTAAGAGAACTTAAGGCCCATGCATACTCGAACGCGAACGCCTACGCGACGCACTTTGGTACGCATTTTTGAGTTATACTGAGTAGAGGCGAACAGCAAAACTCGTCGCGGTCCACTGCAGTGTGGCAACCGATTCACTTTTTTTTTTTTTAATTACTCAATACAAAATTCCTAGCAAACTCAAGGTTCCTGATTTTTATTTTGTTTATTTAAAAAATATTATATTTATAGAGATATCAGAAAAAATGAAACCAAATTTTATTATACCTATCTTCAATTGAAGATTCTTCGTTGGAAAATCATTTTAGCGATTTCTCGGCCGTTTCAAAACATGTGGCTACCACATTTTGTATTGTCTACTGACGGTCTGTCAACCCACCTTTGCCTACCTGCGTACCATATACTTTTATATTAACTAGGTACAGCTTCGTTTCTCGGTCTTTGACTGTACATGTGCTTTGCTACTCAAAGACTTTCAGTTACCTTTAATTTATACATACTTTTACGGCTTGTACCGTAAGCCGCTGCAATATCCGACAGGGATTACATTACTAGAATGTGAACAATCATTATGAACAATTATCTGCTAAGTTCATTGTGATACAATAATAACCGTTTTTACAACGGAATGGACCATAACCTTAACAACAAATAACACCCTCTTACCACGCAAGAGTACTTCCAGAATACAAATAATTTGATTATTGTATGTTTCAATTATTGTAAACAAATAAAATGAACAAGTAGATAAATATCATACTTGCGGTTGAAAAACATTTGTTTTTAGCTAAAAATGCATTAAATTATTGTGAGAGGGATTGTCAGTCAGAATATCCATAAATTATTAACAATTAGAATAGTTGCAAACAATGTTTGGCATAAATTTGGAATTCAGGGTTTTTTTCAACTGTGTTTTGCCTTTTATCATTTGCATTGATGCAGATATTCTTACAAATAATATATGTTCAATTATATTTGTGAAAATACAAGAATTGTTGATGTTTTAAACAAATATAAAACTTTGGCACTTTGGCCTGGAAAATAATTTTCTGCACCAAAACTGCTTTAAATTTTTGTTAGAGACATTTGCAGTCACTATTTATATGTGAAATTAACAATAACCAATTGTTATTATTTATTGTTATTATTTCATTCCAAATATCACGAAATTTTCATATATTTAAAAAATATTGTAATTTTTGTTTACAAAAATTTTTCTTATCTGGAAATACTTTGAATTATTGTGAGTGATCGTCAGTAACAATTTCTAGAAAAAAATAAGAATTAAAATATTTATAAACTATTGTTGTTGAAAATGTTGTAATCATTGGTTTTTCCATTTCTGATTTTCCCTCATCATCTAAATTGATGCAGATATTCTTGAAACTAACACAGGTTCAATTATATTTCTTAAAATGAAACAATTGTTAATCTTGTAAAGAAATGAGATAAGTAAACATAAAGCTTCGGCACTGTGGCCTGGAAAATAATTTTTTTGCACTATAACTGCTTTACATTTTGGTTAGAGAGATTTGCAGTCGAAAAATTATTTTCAAGGCCAAAGTGCCAAAGTTTTATATTTATTCATTTCATTTGTTTAAAGGAGCAACAATTGTTGGATTTTCACCAATATTATTGAACATATATTATTTTTAGGAATATCTGCAAGAATTCAGAAGCTACAAGGAACACCGCAATTGAAAAAACTACAAATTTCAAATTTGTGCAAAAAATTGTTTATAACAATCGTAATTGTTAATAATTCATCGATATTCTAACTAAAAATCACTCTCACAATAATTTAAAGCATTTTTAGCTAAGAACAAATGATTTCCAACCACAATTACGATATCTGACTATTTGTCAATTTAATTTGTTTAGAATAATTTAAACATATAATAATCAAATTATTTATGTTCTAGGAGTACTTTTTCGTTGATTCAAGGTGATTCACATTATATGCGAACCGTTGATGAAGAGTAAATAATAATTATGTGACAATGTCGATTTTCTCATACTTTGAGAAAACATATAATAAATAAACAAATGAAAATTCGAAACATCTATGACCAAGGTGCTCTTTGAAAATTAGCGGTCTTCAATTAACAACGAACAAATTGCAAATCGGGGCAAAATTGAAGTCTGTAGACTTTTTTGAACGAAAAATATCCCTTTGGTCCCACTATGTTTAGCACAGTGGAACGCATCTACGCGTTTGCATTTGCGTTCGAGTATAAACCAAACCTCGCCCCAGTGCGAAGGCGTACGGTCAAAACTGTGAAACGCGTCAGGTTAGACTTTTTCTCAGCGTTTCGGCGACGCGCTTGTCCAGTGTGAACCAAACCATTGCTTAACACAGTTTCTATCCTGACGCAAACGCGAACGCCCGCTCGCATTCAGTTTTGCGTTCGAGTATGCATGGGCCTTTAAGCTTTACAATGGCAACGTACACTAGCAGTGAAGCTTTGTACATACAGCCATGACCTGGTGATTTTACTGGATACTAGGCGATGGTAGTCGCAGCCGTCGTCTCCCCTCGCGGACAAGTGGAACAGGCGGCAATTTCAAATTGAAAATTTAAATATTAATATCGTATTGTTTAATAATTTAAAGATGAGCTTTACTGTATTATATGAGGGATCGGCTAGAAATTGGTGACTGCAAAACGGAGGAGGGCAGTTCAGTTCTTTAGATAGTGATTTAATAAGATTTCTACGACTAGCTTCGAATCTGGGACAAGCCCAGAGAATGTGATCCAAGTCCTTCTCCAGGTTGGGATCACATGGACAGCTAGGTGAATCGATGATATTTTTTCGTGCAAGGCTAGGATTAAGTGAGTAATGGTTTCTTCTCATGCGGCAGAGAGAAACTATCCATTCTCTCCGCGCATTGAAAGAAGGAAACAATGGTTTGTTACGCTGTTTATAGTAACGTTGGGTATAAAATACCCGTTTATTTTCTCAAACTGTTGAGAAAAAATAATGAAAACTTTCATTGAGAGCTTTACGGGCAGTACAAAAGAAATCTGAATGTGGGAGTGGAATATTTAACAAAATGCCGTCCTTGGCAGCCTCGTCTGCTTTCTCATTGCCCACGATACCCATATGACCAGGGATCCAGACGAGTGAGATTTGACGGTTTAATTTTTGAAGAGTGGCTAAGCAGTCCCTAATGAGTAAAATAAGACCAGATTTTATGGAGCTAGGATTTGGAGCAGCTGTACTTGTTATGACACTCAATGAGTTCGAGAAGATCACTGATTTAGGGATATTCTGTTTGAGAATGTAGTCGAGTGTGTATAGTATCGCGATAGCTTCACAGGACCTTGCGTGAGTTGAATTTAAGTGTGGTACTTAAGTGTGGTAATTTAGGTGTGGTGGTTACAGGTAGGGCAGAAGTAAAAATTTTACTTGATCTGATCTGGTCAATTGTATTTTTGAAGGTAGGGCATCGCTATTTTAAGGTAGGGCATTGCCCCACAATGCCACCCCCTAGCTACAGCTATGTAGCTTCAATTGAAAAAATTGATGCGAAAGTAGAAATTTTCCATGAACGTGATCAGTTAACTGACGGGCAAATTAGAGCGCAGCGCGGCTGAAAGGTCACAGTGCATATGCTCAGCGCAAAACCAAATATTCTCCTTTTCCCTAGATACTTGTCTATCTTGTACATGATGGTGTAAAAATATCACGACAGAGAGCGTGGCCTGTTATCGGCTCTTTTTTAACATTATCTTGTATGGGACCTTGTGCAAATAATTGTAATTTATGAAATGTTATTTTTCAATTAAAAAATAATGGTGAAAATCGTACAATCGATTAACAGACATTTAATAATATTTTTGAATATAAAATCGGAGCAAAAATAGTGACAGGGAGAGCGAGAAAAATTTAAACTGCGTATATTTTTCCACACAGTGCGTCGAAGTAAATTAAATAATAAAAAGCAATAATAATTAAAGTAATAATTAAAATAATGTAATTAATAAAAAAAAATAATTCACCTCGAGTTATAATTTAAAAATTAATTTAGATAAGTAATAATTTTTTAATATTGATTATTATTTTTTATAATAATCAATATTCTTTACCTAATTATGGATTTCATTTTTGCATATAACTTACTCTTATTAATAAATAATAAAAGTAATATTTGCAATACTACATGAAACTAATCAATCACATTGATGACTTATTAAACAAATATAAATTTTTGTGAGATACACTGTAGTTATTTATTTTGTTTGCGTAGCAAACAGTACACTGTATAGCCACTGATTTCATAATTGGGAACATTGTATTTAGATTGTAAACTCATATTCGAGAATAGCTTTCATTAACCCAATCACATTTTTGAAGCTATATTCATTGCAAGAAATATTAAATAATACATCTAAACAAAAGCGTTCAAAATTGAATTATTTAAAATTTCAAGTGTTAGAAGTTTAAACAAATTTGGATCAGCTCTCAAAAACAAACAATTTTAGACTGAAATTTGGAAAATTTGACAATTTCAAACAATAAACATTGAATATTTTCAGATATGAATTTTGAAAATTGGATCATTAAAAATTCAATGGAATTAATTTTGAATTATTTGTCATTCAAGTAGTTCAGAATTGAATCATTTTATTTTGAATTGAAGAATCTCGAGATCAAAATTTCGAAAATAGAAAAATTTAAAATCAACAAGAATGGAGTATTTTCAGATAAGAATTTTTAAAATTGGATCATTTATAGGTTTGAAATTGTCCTATTTTCGAAATTCTAATCTGAAATAATTCAGTTTAGAGATTCTTCAATTCTAAAATAAAAATTATTCAATTTTTAACTCCTTTTATTAGAAATAATACATTTTAAATTCTTTTGAATTTTGAATGATCCAATTTTCAGAAATCTTATCTGAAAATATTCAATTTTTATTGGTTTGAAATAGTTTAATTTTCCAAATTGGAGTCTGAGATTTTTTAAATTCGAGAGCTGCTTAAAAAAATTCAATTTCCAATTATACAATTTTAAACGCTTTTGTTTAGATGTACGATTTAATATTTCTTGCGATGAATATATTATAAAAAATCTGAAGCGGGCACATTCTCATTGCGCGCTTCGCTCGCAAGTTTGATCGCGCATAGGGCTCGATATTTAGTTTTAAAATCATGTAAGCCTTGCGCTCCACGCTCGTTTCTGTTCATCGTTTAATGTAAACTCAGAAGTTTGAGCGCGATCACGGCGTGCGATTTGGTGGTCGCGCTTTGCAACGACAATATGTTATGTTCTATGTTCTTCAGATAAAAATGACTTCTGTATTTGCTTTAAAATGAAGAAGGAAATTCCTTCACTTCAGCGTAAATTTCCGTATCTTTCTAATAAATCATACAATCAGAAAGATTTCTTCCAACTATCTGAAAAGGGGCGAAGAAAAGTATCCAAGTTGTTTTTGGTACACATATATGATAAATTTTTAAATTATTGAAAAAGGGACATTTGACAAAAATCGGGGGGGGGGGGGGGGCACAAATTTTACACAAATCTAATACCTTCTCTGGATGAGAATGTAAAAATAGAATAAATTGTTCGAATTTTCAAGTACCATGAACATTAATTATTATTATACCATTAAGCCATTTCCCTTTCAGGTTAGGCGTGATTCGCTCGGTTGGAAAATAGTAATGTGGGGAAGGAGGTATACATTTTTTAGATTGATCTAGACTTGTCGTGTTATTTATTAAAATAACACGTTCGTCCCGCAACACTGCTCCGACCCAGGTGGCTGATCAATCTCTCTAGTGATCACCCCAAGTAAAGAGCCTCACAAAATTGTTATGTGTGCGGTCCCCCACTTGGGCCTATTAGTATCCAAGATCTTTTGTTTCAGGCATCATACACTCTACTCACATTCTTTTTATCTCTGAAAATTTTCATTTTATCGAGAAATGTCATGGGAATAAATTGTGTGAATTTTTGAGTACTATGATGAACAGCCGCACATATAATTTTCAAATTTTTGAACAAAAATGGTCTCAAAAAATTTCAAAATGCTCTAAATTTTCGAATTTTGATCCAAAATGGCTGGCTAACGAACTTGACCTTTAGTTTAGGGACTAAAAGAGTGTACCAAAGGACAATCGAATCGATAAATTCTTTCGAAAGTTATCGTGCTACTCACTAAAAATCTACAGACTAACAGACAGACACATTCGTAAAAACTGGTTTTTTGGGTTCAGGACATTTGGCAAGAACCGGGGGGGGGGGGGGGGCAAATTTTAAAAAAACCAAAAACTTTTTTTAAATGAGAATGTAATAGTACATTGTGTTTCAAGTGCGTGAAGTTGAATGTCTTCCAGCACATGTCACACACGATATTTTTTGCAAAAAATGCATGAAAATGCAATGAAAAATACGATATGGAAGTCGGCGGCGCGGGGGGTGAGGGGTCCAGGGCGCAGCCCTGGTGGAGGTATAGGGGGCGAAGCCCCTGCTGGAGGGTTCGGGGGGCGAAGCCCTCTGACTGAACAAAAACCACCAAATATAGAGTCACAATATTATTAAATTAAACTTAAAAAAAAAAAACATTGAGTAATATGCCCACAGTGTTGAGGGTGCTAGACTTTTCGAGAGTTCATCAAAATATGCCAGAAGCACGTTTTCTGTTACAGAGGTTATTTCACTTGTTTGACACCTGTATCCATATCGACTGGTCGGATGTTTGACAGCTTTCTATGAGCGTCATGAAAACAAATGTGGTCAGTTGAGTTGCCCGAGCAACGTCGCGTAATTGTTTCACATGTCGTGTGAATATTAATTTCCAACTAAAGACAAGCGCTCGTAAATGATTCAGTGCGGGAATGTTACATTCCCGCACGGTACTCTCACAGTAGAGGAATCTGTAATTTTCCACACGCTTTATGGACACGGAATGTGGCAATTTTCATGCATGTGTTGCAAAAAAATACAAATTTTCAAGTACAGTGAGCAGTAATGATAGTTATTTTATTGTTTTAATCGTTAAAAATATCATTGAGAACATAAAAACAATGGAATATTGTGAAAAAACACACGAGACGGAAAAGAAATGAAATAGGCAAAGTTTTGATGAGAATGTGCCCACTTATCGGGCTGATTTTTTCACTGTTAATGTTCTTTTTTACGAATAAAACAAAAACTACACAGCCTATCGAAAAGTGAACCATGACAACTTTGTAGATCTTTTTTGAGTGCACAATTTTAGTCCAGTCATCATTTGTCGTATCTTGCATAGTTTGGCCGTAAAACTTAAATTTTTATTTTAAATTATTTTTTGTGCAATAAAAATGTGAATTTTCGATTTTCCAAGAAAATTTGAAAAGTCGTTATGATAATCTTGTTGGTTGTGCAAAAAGAAACATTTTTCTTATCTTGACTTTTTTTCGTATCATGCGTTGTTTGGCTGAAAATGTTAATTTTAGTTTCTTTTTTTGGATTTTGAAAATGCTGTAACTCTGAAAATTGTTATTTTATCGAAAAATATAATGGGAATAAATTGTGTGAATTTTTGAGTTTTATGAACAGCCGCACATATAATTTTCAAATTTTGAAAAAAATTGTCTCAAAAATTTTCAAACTGCTCTAATTTTTCGGATTGTTATCCAAAATGGCTGTCTAACGAACTTGACCTTTAGTTTAGGAGACTAAAAGAGTGTACCAAAGAACAATCGAATCGATCAATTCTTTCGAAAGTTATCGTGCTAATAAAATAAAAATCTACATACATACACACATACATACACACGGCCCACATACAGACACATTCGCAAAAACCTGATTTTTGGGTTCAGGGGATCTCAAAACGTGGACATTCGACAAAAACG
>CAKNXH010059111.1:114787-127496 GCA_932178445.1 Andricus quercusramuli
TTTTCGAGTTGGAATTTCGGAAAGGCACTAAGTAGCACGTTTACGGGAAATTTTATTTGTTTATTATTAGTATTATTATTATTAATTTAAAGTCATAGCGCAAGGATATTATTACGACCTTTTCCTAAGACGTTAGAGTTTGGACTGATTGCTGTCGAGTCAGCACATGTTTTCCTTTTCTTTTTTTTTTTATGTACAGAATACAAAGGGGCGGAAATTTAGACACTTTAAAAATTCTTCGAAGACCCCTTAAGTACCAACAAAGACTGAAAATTCGTTAAAAATCACTCCAAGCACCACAAAGACTAGGAAATTCTCTCACGTTAGAAAATATCCTATCATATTTTAAAAAATTTTCGAAATACCGTGAAATTTGAAAACATTCCCGAATAGTCAAAAATTCCCGGAAAAAAGAATTCCCGACAGAAAATACCTGTATTATAAAATATCCAAATTACAAAATTCCGGAATGAATAAAATATCCGAACTGGAGTATTCCCGAATAATAAAACTGACGAATTGGAGTATTCGCGAACAGTTTATAATGTTGCATGATGCAACATCCAAACTGGAAAATTTCTGAATTATAAAACTCCAGCACAATAAAATTCCTGAATTTCAAAATTTCCAAATAATAAAAATTACTGAGTTAAGGAATTCCCAGACAGTCTACAATATTTCAATATTTCATAAAATTTGAAAAAAACTTAGAACAAGTGTTGCAATCTCGAAAAAGGTTGATAATTTTTTTTATGATTGCCCCCCCCCCCCCCCCCCCCCAATATTTCCTGCGTTCGCTCCTGGCATTGATTATAAGTTTCGTAATAGACATATTTTGCATATAGGTATATTAGGTAAAGAATATTCATTTAATTATTACTTTAATTATTATTGCTTTTTATTACTTAATTTACTTGGACGCACTGTACGGAAAACTATACGCAGTTAAAATTTTTTCTCTATCCCTGTCACCATTTTTACTCAGATTTTTTCCCTAAAAATATTATTAAATGTCTGTTAATTTATTGTTATAGTTTCACCATTATTTTTTTAATTGAAAACTAACATTTTATGAATTATTTGCACAAGGTCCCATACGAGATAATGTTAAAACAGGGACGATGGGCGGCCGCGCTCTCTGCCATGATATTTTTACACCAATAGTTTTTGTGTAAAATGTTTTTTTCAGAGGCTCGGGTTAGAAACCAAAAAACGTTTTACACAACAAATATTAAAAATAGGCAATTTTTCACTCCAACTACAAATTTGATTCAGAACAGGATTGCGCTCTAATTATCTAAAAAAGATGAAATTCTAGTATTTATAGAGTAAAATGAAGCAACTCAACATTGAGGTTGGGACCTGGTTCCAACGCCCTTAAAGCAATTTAACTAATGACAGCCACCTTTTTCTACAAATATTTGAGAGATACAATCTTAATGTTATAGCAAAAAAGTTAATAAATAATTCGTTTTTCATTGAAAATTTTCTCTTTGTAACACTAACCAAGTTATCACATTTATCCGTATTGACCCTTCATATAAAGATAATTGAGTATTAAGAAGCAATAAAGCATTATAAACTATCTACGTATAATATCATGCATACTAATTTGCGATAAAAAAGCAAAAAATAGTGATTTAATAAGTGAAACGTAAATTATTTGAAGAAAAGCTGACGTAAGTTAATGTTAAAAAATGATGAAAAAAAAGCTAATTGTAAACTTCAATGAATTTGCGAAAATTATGCCAAAACGTGTACTGCCAATTCAAATTGAAAATTACTTTTTAAATCACTGCTTGCGATAAAAGAAGTGCATGTATCAAATTACCCAACTTCCACTTCAGTACCGAGAATGTGTTCCCATAAGGTTCCCATGATAGGTGCATCGGCCCTGATAACCACAAGATCAGAAAAGGCGGTTAATATAAAATCTTAGTCTCAATACAAGAGGATTGTTCAAATTTCAGTTACTTAAACACTTTTTACACGTCTATAAAAATATAAATAAAAAACGGTTTTTGGTTTCAGGGTGTCTACTCAAATCCAGAAAAAATTCTCTACAAATTTTAAGTTTTTTCCAGGTACCTCTAGATTTTCCCAAACATAATTTTTCTTAAAATGTAGCCATTCAAGTATTAGGGGAACGGCGGCGAATGTGGCGCACATAAAGGAAAATGCACGATTAAAATTAAAATATAAGGTAAAATATTGTAATAAAATATATCTTGTTTAAGCCAATATCTTACCAATGCTCTATGCATGGAGATAATTCAATTGAAGTTCATTAAAACAGTTAATTAATGTGTTTTCCGAAAATTGCATCTGCGCCAAGTTTTCCTACCTTGTTTGGTAATGTGGCGCGTTTAGATTTCAATTCATAATTATTGAATAAAAAACAAATTATGAAGAAAAATTAGTACAATTTAATAAAAATAAGATGAATACGCACACACACACGTTCACTATTATTAACATATTTAAAGAATTATGTCTGCCGAAATTTCAAGAAAATTTTTTTTTTAACAGTGCAGAATGTCTCACAATAATTTGAGGGTTATGTCTGTTGAAAGGACAGAAAAAATTTTTTGTTAACAGTTCAGAATGACTCACCAATATGAAAAATTACATAATAAAGGATATATTTCAATAATTATCAAGGGGGAAACTTTTTAAACAATTCTTTATATTAATCTATAATATTAAAACAAGGGACAACCCGAATGCGCCATATTAGTCGCATGTGAACAATATTTAATAATGATTTTTTACATAAAAGTTTATTAATCTTACTGAAAATGTTAAACTTTAAAGCATTCAAGAAACTCGGATCAGTATATTAACAAAAATTTTTATAAGTTTACACGAAGCTTCTGTAATTTTTTACTTGTTTTTAGCTACTCTGACAATACAAGCGAAAGAACCAAAACTGATTTTTCGTCATAAAAATCAGGCAATTAATTTAATTATCCCAATTTTTTAATAATGTGACGTTGAAAACATATATACATGTAATGAAACTACCTTCACAAGCAGAAAATGCGTTAATATTCGAAAAATCGAACGCGCCACATTAGCCGCCGCACCGCATTTACCGCCGCTCCCCTAAGTATCACATTTTTTAAAGACATCAACCTTACACCCCTTCAAAGCATTACATAATGCTTACATAATCCAAAATTATACACATGTGAATGTTTAAATTGTAATTACTTACAATTAAAAAATCTGAATACGTACACAATTGAGTGTCCTCATGCAAGAACAAGACATGGATTTTTCTAGCGCGGTGGCGTTGGCCCCTGACGACTAAAAATCGAAATTTTGCATTTTAAAACATAGATTATTTTTGATAATTATATTCTGCATCTTTTTTTCCTCTGCAAAAAGATCATATCTTTTTTGGATTTTTAAAAAATTGCAAAAAACTATTTTTTAAATCAATTTTTAATCCGATTTTTGTCTTCAACTCGTGCTCAAATCCACAGTGTTTGGAATTTATTCATAAAATTTGTAGGAAGCATTCCTTATAGTGTTTTTGTTATGACGGTTAGCGATACAAATTTTTAACTTTATTCGTAACAATATAAAAAATTATTTTCTAGGCTATTGCATAATTCGTTCCACAAAACGCTTATGCGTTTCGTTTATCGAGGAAAGTTTGAGCAATCAAAAATTTCCTGCGGAGAAGTTGTTCAAAAATGTACAAAGAAGTTTTCTGCAAAGGCTTTTTTCAAATAAATTAATAGGTAAAAAACTGTGAACGCTAAACTTTAAGCGCGTGACTGATCTTCTATGCGTGGATTATGCCGAGTCGGAACGTATTTTCTTATACGGCGGTGCATTGAACTTGAAATGTAATAAACTAATATAGGAAGATTATTCAAGTGTTAGATCACCGTCAAACGACCTTCAACCTTTTTGATCCTATGCGTAGCCAAAACATTGCAGTTTTCTGCTAAAACAAAATACATCATTTCTATTCTTATTACTGAATTGTGTGCATCGTACGCGTATTACGAGTTTTAGCTTCAGTGAAAATAAAATTTATAATTTATAATAATCAAATTATTATCGAAACGAATTTTCGAATTTCTATAATGGAAAGCGAATCTCAAGGTTCTTCTAGAGGGAGAAAACGAACAACTAGTGAAGAAGCGTGGGCTAGAAATGTTAAGAAAACATGCAGAAATGGAGTACGTATAATATTTAGTTCTTTTCTTTTTCGATAGAAGCTGAAAAAAATGAGGTTCCCATTTTTTATATTTTGAACTTCTGTACAGATATCGTGATAAAAGCGTGTTTTGGTAATAATTTCAATAATAATTCCGTAATAAGGCTTTTCAAAACAAAATTTTTTAACGCAGGGCGAAGAGTACGTCTCTATTTCTATTTATATGAATTGTTATAAACCTAACTATTCGATACATAAATAAAAATTGAACATATTTTATGTCAATTGAAGTATTATTATTTATTTTTAAGCCTGACTCCCTATAACCCGCCTAAACGACAAGACATCCCGTCTCGGCATAATCCACGCATAGAAGATCAGTCGCGCGCTTAAAGTTTAGCGTTCACAGTTTATTACCTATTAATTTATTTGAAAAAAGCCTCTGCAGAAAACTTCTTTGTAATTTTTTGAACAACTTCTCCACAGGAAGTTTTTGATTGCTCAAACTTTCCTCGATAAACGAAACGCTCAAACGTTTTGTGGAACGAATTATGCAATAGCCTAGAAAATAATTTTTTATATTGTTATGAATAAAGTTAAAAATTTTTTATCGCTAACCGTTATAACAAGAACACTATAAGAAATGCTTTCTACAAATTTTATGAAGAAATTCCAAAAACTGTGGATTTGAGCACGAGTTGAAGACAAAAATCGGATTAAAAATTGACTTGAAAAAAAAGTTTTCTGCAATTTTTTAAAAATCTAAAAAAGATATGATCTTCTTGTAAAGGAAAAAAAAGATGCGAAATATAATTATCTACAATAATCTATAGTTCGAAATTCAAAATTTCGTATTTCGATTTTTAGTCGTCAGGGGCCAACGCCACCGCGCTAGAAAAATCTATGTCTTGTTCTTGCATGGTGACACTCAATTGAGGGTCTGTATCGGGAAACTCGCCCAGCGTTCGAGATTGGGTGAAATTATTGTCCAAACGTATCGTTGGACGGAAATTTTAAGTCACAAAATTAATTTTTTTTTAATATAGGCTTTTGTAATATATACTTTTTTCTATTTTCTGTTTTTTATCGGTTAAGAATTTTTAATAATAAGCATTAAAAATTGAAAAACATGTGTCTCCAAAATGAATCACTTTTTAAGAAATGAATCGTCATAAGTTGGGCAAATATTATTGGAACTGTTTAAAACTTTGATGTAAACACGACATATATACCCTAGCAATGCCTGAAAACTGAAGAAAAACCTTAAAATCGCTTATTGTTTAATAACATTTAATTGCAAATTGAAACAGATCGGTGACTCTGTTTTTGCAGCTACGCCGACAAAAAGTATCGAGGGAATTTAGACTTGAAACAACTTCCAATGAGACATTTCTTCCTCACTATTAAAGGAAACTTTCTAGAAATGTTCAGATCGATTAATTGAAAAGTGGCGTAAATATGCATTTTAAAATAAAGCATGCGGCGCCGCCAAAGGCGTGTACGCTGTCCGATGGTGCTGAGTGCTCGCGGAGCTATGGTTGGCGGCGTCGCATGCTTTCTTGTAAAATGGATATTTCCGCCAATTTTCAATGAATCGATCTGAAAATTTTCAAAAATCTCCCTTTAATTGTGAGGAACAATTGTCTCACTGGAAGTTGTTCCAACTATAAGGATCCCTAGATACTTTTTATCGGTTAAACTGACAAAATGGGGTTACCGATCTGTCTTAATTTGCCATTAAATATTATCGAACAACAAGCGATTTTTAGATTTTTCTTCAGTTTGTTGATTTATTTCTTAAAAAGTAATTGAATTTGGTGACAAAATTTCTTCAGTTTTTCATCCTTATTATTAAAAATACTTATCCGATAAAAAACATAAGATAGAACAAAGTTCCGACTCGTCATTCTCTACAAGCTCACCATACCCACGACCGCCAAAAGCAACGCAGTAGTATCAGACGGTCACCCATCCAAGTACTAACCGCGCCCAACACTGCTTAACTTCAGTGATCTAACGGGAACTCGTGTTTCCAGCGTGGTATGGCCGTTGCCATACCATACTAAACAAATAATTAATCATTCCTTAAATTTGGTTCTGAAGTCCATGAACTTGAATAGTAATTGAAACAAATTTTTCTTTTCTTTACGTGTTTAAAATTCAGTACATATTTGACATATTAATATTTCGAATAAAAGACATTTTCCTGAAATTGGTCAAAATCAAAAAAAATTTTTTTTGGATTTAAACAAGTATAATATGAGTACTATAAAGTTACTTTTATGAATAAAAAATCCTTATTATAAAATTTAATATCAAAATTTAAAAAAAAAATCAAGCTCGAAAAAATTCCTTGAAAAATCACTGGCAATTCAAGATTTTTCCAGGTACATAAAAATTCCGTAAAAATGTCACGTTTTCCAGTAGACTAGACACCCTAGGTTTAAGATATTGCTATTTTCTGTCTATTATCCTAAAAGTGAGTTTCGCCAGAATTTTATATTTATCCGCCAAGTTATTAAATACATTACTATTAATAAGTCATCAACACAGAGAAAAGTTTAAATAATACAGTAAGTCCTTGTCAGTTGCAGAGATGAATTTTCGCACCACCTTAAAAAGCTTAGAAAATTGTATAGGAAGCAAGACTATTTTGCACAGTAAAGTTGCTGTAATTGAGATTCTTACTCTTTATTTATGGCTTCGTCAGAAATCACGATCTCCCACATGTGAGACATTACTGCAGCATCTGCCCTACTCATTACTTATAATTACAAGATGAATCTTAGAAGTAATAAGATACATTTTACATAGTTCAGAAAATTAAGTAAAAGGCCAGTGGCTGAATATTTAAGTTTCTATCAATTGACAAGGCAGTTTAATTATTATTACTTTACCACTGGCTATGGCATTGTTAACAGAATTATATATTAAAAAACTATTTCTCGACCATACTCACCACGAGTGCTCAGCATTGAAACCAATCTGCAAAGGAAGAAAACAGATAAGTGCTCCATTCTAATAATTTTAGTTCAAATAATATATTTCTAATCCTAGAATAATCAATAACAAAGGTACATTTAATATTAATTTACCCTTCCGTTGCTGCCGATACACAAAGTAAAGGACTTGTCGAACCACCTGTCGCAACCTTTTCCATGTAATAAAATGCGACCGTAATTGTCTAGTTGGTCAGGATGGTCCTAAAATTAATAAATTATTTTAAGAAAATACATAGTGCTAAATAGTATCATTATAATTTTAAAAATAAGAGAAAATAAACTTAAAACGTACCTTGTCAAACGCATAAGGGATATCATCGAGAGCTACAACGAAAGCAGCTTTCTCGATAAGATCCAAGGAAGCACGATTCACGCCTTTGAAAAAGTGTCGTTGTCTCGTTTGAGCCCAATGTGTCCTTTCACCAGCGGTCAACGAGGCTAAGTTCTCTTCTCCTTCAGCTGGTAAAGATGTGTCCTCTAAAATTTGCTGGATTTGTCTATTGAAGAAATAGGGGGGTCTTGAAATAGAGGGAACTTGAAATAAAGGAGGCGGATTGGGGGAAATCGCTGTGGCATCCCAGGCGCTCGCGCCGGAATTGAATTCACGTGTTCAAATTGCAAACCGTTTTTATATTTCAGCAACAAATTGATGTATTAAGAGATTTTCTTTTAATTTGGATACTGCGTTCAAAGATATTAACCAAGATAAAAAAATAGTAAAGATTTCGATGTTCACTTTTTGCGTTCATTCAATTTTTCATGAAAAACTATCAAATAAATGTATTACTGAAGCTCACAGTAAATTTTCATTATAATAATTTCTTTCTCTGGAAAATTCTGTTTCGAATGAGCTATTCATGAAGTTGTAAATTCTATTTTGTATGCAGATATCGCTCTTAAAGCGCAACAAAGTGTGTAAGTTGTATTATCCTGTTTTACAGCGAATAACTTCGCAACCACTACAGCTATGAAAGATTTTTAGGCTTGATTTCAAAGCTACTGATCTAAAAATTACCGTTTATATCATTCCACATTCTCTAAAGGCTATTTTCAAAACGTGACGTTAATTCAACATTGTACTTTTTACTTTTCTGAGTTAAAAATGTAGAACTCTTTAGAAAAAATGAAGACTCAAAAACAATATAAGAGGAGTTGCAGAATCCTCAACACATTCCGCCTTGAGTAAATTCTCCTCTTTCAAATTATAATGATTTATTTTTAGTCTGCAGTATTCATCGATTTCGGTCGGATTCCTTCTTGTTGAAAAGAATATAAATATAAAAAGATCTTCTACTTTTTAACTGACATCATTCGTAAAACTGAGCACAATTTAAAACTTTTTTTTTTTGCGATGGATGAGACGATAATGATATTTATTGCAAAATTAGAAACAAATCAAAAATAATCCCGGCTATTTCCGGGTGCTCAAAATTCCAGGCTAATTCCCGGTTTTCCCGGTCAGTGGCGACTCTGAATTCAAATAATAAAATCAATACTTCTACAATTGCGTTCCTAATATATTCTAACTTAAATTTTTCTCGAGCACGCAAAAGCCATAATCTTATTTTTTAAATCAATTATATTCTAGTAACAGTTACTTTCAAATCCTAGAGATGCTTAATTTGAATTATTCATACATAAAAATAAGGCATGTAGAATATGCATCGGGGAAAGATATGTCTTCATCCATTTTTATCGTAAATCATTCTCAAAATTTAGTAAACGCAAAATATTTAAGAGATTATTAGCCTCATTTAAAAGTATCCATATAATTAATAATTCAAATTTATGTGAATCAGCTAACATTTCCTAAATGACTTCTTGTATTTTTCATAATAAATACTACTTACAGTTCGATTTCGCAGGCCTGAAGAATCCTATTCTTGTAGTAGATAAGAACCTTGAAGTATCTACCTTTGTGGTAAACAACTATGTGTTTAGCATCTTGATAATGGACTATTTTATCCGTCTCAATACCCGGTATCCTTGTCGTATTGAACAACCTTTCGTATTGCCACGAGCACAAGGGCACAAGACCTTGAATTAGAATCTGCAAGAAAAGAGAAAATAATGTCTGGGAAGCGGATAAGACATATGCATTTTATAATTAGAATTCTACCAACTGGTTCTAATTCTTGTCGCTCAATGAGACGTCTGTACTGTAGGCAAGAGTGAATTGTAGCGGCCGCTCGAGCTGCCTGGATTTTCGAAGGATGCATAAGGATTGCGTCAATACCGTAAAAATTTGAGTTCACCATCAACGCAGAGCGACCTCGTAGATAAACGTATTCTTCCCACCAATCCGAGACGTAGTTTGAAGACCACCAGGATTTAAGAATCAAGTAACGCTGAAGTTTAACAGCTATTCCGTTTTTGAATTCACTAGCCAATCGCTCCATTCGAATGTAATTTTCATCGTCCAAGAGAGGACGCACACTCCGCAAATACTGTTGAAAAACAAATTCGACGCCTCCATTCAATATGAGTCTATGTGCTAACAGCGCTCTGCATGAGACTATTCCCTATGGCCTATGCTTATACACAGCGCACAGTCTCATGCACGACGCTGTCAGCACATACTCATATTGAATGGAGGCAAGAAAGTAATCTAGCGTATGGATTCTGGAAAATGTAGAACTAACCCTTGTCATAGTTTCATCGACGGTTGGTAGCGGAAGTCTAGGTAATGAACCCTGGAAACTGTACAACATTGGCTTGTTCCAACCAGAAAATAGTTTCACTAAGTAAAACCATATTATAGTTGGGCGAGAGATGCTGCTTCCTTTCCCTCTTGATTCATACATCCATCCTTTGTAAATGAGTAACAATTTTAATGTGTATCGAATAGCGTATATTACTACTAGCCAAAGTAACAATCCGACTACAATCGACCCTGCGAGATGTGCTGGTATGGAAGATCTGTAAAGAAAAAAGATCACCAATAAATTTTTTTTATGAGGGTGTTGATTTCGTGAGATTTAAAATTCTCAGTTTTTTCCGGCCGAAGTTTTCAATTTTCACATTTACTTATAAATAATTATTTATTAAAGCGTTTATATTGTTTATATTGTATAAGCATATGAAAAACAACGCCTGCCAAGGGCAAAAAAGTGTACTTTTTTTAAAACATTTTTTCAAGAAGCTGCGTCGATTGACTTCTGATAATTTTTATTTTTTTACCACTTACCCATCATTGTTTAAACAATTTCTATTTGTTCCTGCAATTATTTTAACAATATATAAAAAATGCAGACCTACACGTATTTATTTTCAATTTTTTTAGTTAAAATGCAAAATCAATACGTGTAGGTAAAAATTTAGGCTATATTGTTGAAAAAATTATTTTAAAAATGTATGGATAAGTGATGAAGTATCAACATAGGGGGAATATTGAAATTTATTAAAAACTTTGAAAAAGACTACACTTTTCTGCCTCATTTAGTATAAAGTATAACAATTCAACAATAAACAATTATGTTTCTACTTTTTCCTGTGATATAATACATTATACATCAGAATATAGTATAGACCCAGTAGTGTAACGAGGCCAGAGCTCGGGATAATAATAAAAAATTAATGTTACCCAGATAAGTTGTACATCTTTAATATTTTGTCGAAAAAATGGTTTAAACAAATACAAATTTTGTAAACAATTATAGGTAGGTGGTTAAAATACAAGACATACTAAAATTAGCAGTTTCCTACTAGTTCCCCGACAATTTTCTACACGGGTTGCGCATTACGACCGGTATTATCAAGGGAGACACCTTCAGTGCCCTATGGTTCTCTTTAACGCTGAACCCACTTAGTAGGATCCCCAGCGATACGTCCTATGGATACAGCGTAAAGAAAGGCGGGATGGGATACAATCTCACCAACCTGATTTATCTGGATGACCTGAAAGTCTACGACAGTTCGAGGGAAAAAGTACAAAAGTTAATAGACATCATCGTGGAGTTTTCAAACGACATCCATATGGAATTCGGGTTATACAAGTGCAGAGAAATGCACGTAGAACAGAGAGTGGTAAACGCTGCAATCAGGCCAATCAGGCGCATATTGAAACAATGACGAAGGATGAGTAGTATAAATATCTAGGTATGATCCTACATTTGATGGAACCCTGTCACACTGAAGTTAAGGAAATCCGTAAGATCCTTCAAACGACACAGGGTTTCGCAAGATCCAAAATGCGTCTACAAGGATGAATGATTTAATGTAATATTTTTACCACATAATCTAAAGGCGTAATACCGGCGTCGACAAAGAGCTTTTTCCGGAAAATATTCTTGTTTTTTTTTTTTTTCTAAATGAAAATTAACTTTTTTGCGCCTGTAAGATGTAAGACTCTGACTATTGTGTACGTACCCACAAAAATCTGCAAGTAGCCTGTCTTCGTGGCTTAGAGGAATATACAAAATAATTATATAATAAATATGTTTTATAATAATACAATATGTAAGAATTAAAGCTATAGAGAGCAGACAATTTTTTCGAATATTTGGAATTGATAGGTTTGATGGAGGTACCTGAGTCCCCGATTGACAATGGAGGAGACAAAAGGCTTCGAGCAGTTCTTATCTTAATGGGGCTTCCGGGCCTAACGTCGGGCAGTCAGTCTTGACGTGGCCTTCGAATCGAACAGTCATATAATTTCTCGGGGACAATTCGCAACTGGGCTGTCAGGCACTCAAGTCGTGTACTCTGATAATAATATACTCTTCTTGTGTAAATACTAAAAGTTGTTATTTTAATTATCAATAACCTGTTCCTTCTAGGATTAAACCTTTATCTTATATCAGAAGTGGGATTTATTCAATTACGTCCTTTTGTGAAAACTATTTTGTGTGCTGTGCCAAAAACAAAGCAAGTGTGTGTGTAAGATCAGAAGTGTTCAAGTGTAGACAGTGTAATGTTGAATAGGAATAAGCCATCATGGATAGAGAGCGACGTAGACGTGAGTCGCGCAGACGATCAACGAGGGATAGATCACGATCTACTATCGGCGAGAAAATTCGAATCCTCTGGCTTTGACCTTAAAAAAGTAAGTGAAGAAAAAATGGTAGCTCAATGAATGAAGGATCACTTTAAAGATCAAAATGTTGTACGTTAATGAGCCTGAAACGAATATGCCAAAAAAATTCTTATAGCTTACAGACCCGAAAATCTGTTAAAAAGTAGGGAAATTTGGCGGTTTTTGAAGACAGTGAACTTTGGAACATAGTTTTTTATTGAAAAAATAATAAGAAAAATCTGAGAAAATTCATGGTGATACCTTCAACAGTTCTAAACAAATTGCCGTTGCAAATTTTGCAGAATATAACAAATTGTTCGTTTTTTGTACATAAATATACAACTGTACTATCTCCAGTTCTAATGAAGATATTGAAGTGATTTAAATTAGAGGTAGTTAGTTAAAATATTTGAAATTATTTACAATTTGAAAGAAGTAGGTGCTTATTTTCCTTTTTGTGCAAATTGCAATATTTGAAGACAGTTTTTTATACTGGAAAGCAAGTGTAAGAAACCAGCG
>CAKNXH010059113.1:6808-16991 GCA_932178445.1 Andricus quercusramuli
TTCTCCTTCTCCTTCTCCTTCTCCTTCTCCTTCTCCTTCTCCTTCTCTTACTTCTCTATTATCTACTTCCCCTCCTCTACTTTCGCTCCCCCACTCACCTTTAAACCTCAGAGCCTCTAATTATTTTTTTCATTTTATTTTTCAAAATTTAGGTTATTTATCACTAGAAGATAATAATCAGACATTTATTTCCAGGTGGATCAGCCTTCGAGATTCGATCCAGAAAAAATGGAAAAGACTTCTCCAGCGGAACCGGAGCTTTCCGAAATGAAAATCATCATCCCGACGGTGAGCGTCGCGACGTCAATTCCACCAAAACCTGAAAATATTCCATGTAAAAGTGGAGCTTGTAAATCATCAAGAATCAGGAGTGATTCTCGACCCGAAAGTCCCTGGCACGTTTTAAAAACAATTTTTTTAATTGCCGTCGTAGTTGCACTCATAGTTTGGGTCATTGTCTACACCTTGTTGGTCCAATACCAAATATTGTAAAAAATCAGACAAAGTAGGCACCGTGAGCCTACAATAAAGGTTTTTGTAGCCCCCTCCTCCTCCCCTCCACTGCCTCCTCCTCCCTCTCCTTCTCCTCCTTCTCCTCCTCCTCCTCCTCCTCCTCCTCCTCCTCCTCCTTCTCCTTCTCCTTCTGCTTCTCCTTCTGCTTCTCCTTCTGCTTCTCCTTCTCCTTCTCCTCCTTCTCCTTCTCTTCCTTCTCCTTCTCCTCCTCCTTCTCCTCCTCCTCTTACTCGTCCACCTCCACCTCTTTCTCCTTTTCCCTTCATTACTCATTACTCATTAACCCTTGCTCTACTATCCCTCCCCTAATTTCGTCCTTCGCTTCCCCTCCCTTCTCTTACTTCTCTTACTTCTCTATCCTCTACTCGCCCCACTCCTCACTTCCCCTCCTCTAATTTCGCTTCCCTACTCACTCTAATTTTTCCCCTACTTTCCCCTACTCTAGCTTCCTCTAGTCCCCGGGAGGGGGTGGGGGCACCCGATAAGGGTTTCTATCCGCAGGTACGAAACCCTAAAAAGCGAGAAAAAAATCATCGAATTTTATATTTTTTACATTTTTTATTTTTTGTATCAATACATCGAAAATGTAAATATTCGAACTTCTAGAATTGTAAATATTAAAATTCTTACAAAAGGAATCTCTGAAAAGTTTTTTTTGGCTTTTTAAAAAAAATTTGATCTTTTTGTGAATTTTCATAAACAGATTCTTCGAATTTCTATTGTATTAAAAATGTGGACGTACAATTATTGAGAGACTGTAATATATGTAAATAAAGTAATTTTTATAATTTTAGATTTAGATTAAATGTTAGATACTTATATTTTTTGTGACGTATCCAAGATTATTAATAATAATATATTGTTTATAAACATAATTTTTATGTGAAATTGATATTGTTTATAAATTGTTATTGTAAATATGTGTATGAAATTTAAGACAGTTTTAAGAACATTTTAATATTATTTTTATCAGCTTTGAGTAAAATCTAATGATTACTTTTCAAAATTGGCATATTTGAAAAAAAGTGCCAAAAAATTTCTGGTTATTGAGTAAATTATTCTTAATAAATTTTGTTATTATTAAATACAAACTTTTGTACTCATTTCTGCGAACCAATTATTTTTAATTAAATAAATTTCTTTTCTACATTTCTTTTCCTAATTTTTGGTTTAATTATAAATAAAATAGTAAAATTTTATTTATTAAATTGCAACTTTGAATTATTGTAAATAAAAAAAATTGAAAATTGAATAAGAAAATAAATGACAGTCCATGTCTGTCATAAATATTGATGAGAGGCTAGAAAATAAATTTTCAAGAAATCGTCATCTATTGACGAATTAGGAAGCGTAATTTTTTTTAAACATAATTATAATTTTACGGATAATAAAATTAAATTTATTTTTCTTCTACTGAAGTTCAGTCAAATTTTTTCCACATGTGTCTGAGATGGTAAGAATTTTTTTTTTCAATTTTCAAAATATTTTTAAAAGTAAAAATAAAGTTATTTAAAAAACCAAGATAAGTTTTTAAAAACAATTTAAATATTTCAATTTTTGAGCTGATTCAGTGTGTTTTAATAAAAAATTCAAAAAAAAAAAAAATTTGTTATAAAATGGTAATACATTTTTTATTGCTATATCGAGTCACTGAACCCTGAGTTGGCAATTAATCGGTCAGCTTTATCAGTATAGTGAGGAATTGCAAGAAACTTCGTGTACAACTAAAGGCGGTGAATATTTTTACAATTTTCTTCAGAACGAGAACGAAATTAATTTGAAACGAGTTTTAAGGACTCGGAAAACCACATTCTTGAGTGAAGATTTTGTTCTACAAAAAGCAAGATTACAGGACGTCGAGATAACGAGAAGGGTGAGTAATTTCTGATGTAATAATGTTTTAAAAAATTAATAAATTTTTTATTTTTGTTCTTATTTTTTTAAATATTTTCAGTAATTAAAAAATAATTCAATAAAATATTTAGCTTTGTATAAGACCTTTGAACAAGAGCTTTAAAGAATTTCAATGGATTTTCAGAAATTCCAAGGAATTTTTTAAATCATTTAAAAAATTCAAGGAATTTCAAAAAAATATTGAATATTTTAGGGTATTTTTAAAAATTTCAAGAAATTTACAAGAACTTTGAAAAATTTAATGGTATTTTAGAAAATTCCAAGGAATTTTCAAGGCCTATACAAAGTTTATGAGGAATTCAAAGAAATTCCAGGGAATTTTCAAGGCCTTCAAAAAGTTTAAAGAAATTTCAAATATTAAAAAAAATTTTAGGGGATTTTTCAAAATTCCGAGGTATTTTCAAGACCCTTAAAAAATTCAAGGAATTTAAAAACAAATTTTAATTTTTTAGGGTATTTCTAAAAATTTCAAGGAATTTACAAGAACTTTGAAGAATTTGAAGCTATTTTTGAAAATTCCAAGGAATTTTCAACACTATTAAAAAGTTTCTGAGGAATTTTGAAAAATTCCAGGAAATTTTCAAGGCCTCCAAAAAGTTGCATGTAATTTCAAATTTTTTAAAATTATTTTGGGGAATTTTCAAAAATTCCAAGGAATTTCCAAGAACTTTGAAAAATTTCAAGGGATTTTCAAAAATTCCGAGGTATTTTCAAGACCTTTAAAAAGTTTCTAAGAAATTTTTGAAAATTCCAAGGAATTTTGAAGACTATTAAAAAGTTTCTGAGGAATTTTGAAAAATTCCAGGAAATTTTCAAGGCCTTCAAAAAGTTTCATGTAATTTCAAATTTTTCAAAATTATTTTGGGGAATTTTTAAAAATTCCAAGGAATTTCCAAGAACTTTGAAAAATTTCAAGGGATTTTCAAAAATTCCGAGGTATCTTCAAGACCTCTAAAAAGTTTCTAAGAAATTTTTAAGAATTCCAGGGAAATTTCAAGATCTTTAAAAAGTTTCGAGGAATTTCAAAAAAATATTGAATATTTTATGGTATTTTCAACGATTCCAAAGGAATTTCCAAGAACTTTGAAGAATTTAAAGGTATTTTAGAAAATTCCAAGAAATTTTCAAGACCTTTAAAAAATTCAAGGAATTTCAAAAAAATATTGAATCTTTTAGGGTATTTTTAACGATTTCAAGGAATTTACAAGAACTTTGAAGAATTTAAAGGTATTTTAGAAAATTCCTAGGAATTTTCAAGACCTTTAAAAAATTTCTGAAGAATTTTTTTAAATTCCAGGGAATTATCAAGGCCTTCAAAAAGTTTCAAGGAATTTCAAATTTTTAAAAAATATTTTAGAGTATTTTTAAAAATTCCAAAGGAATTTCCAAGAACTTTGAAGAATTTCAAGGGATTTTTAAAAATTCCGAGGTATTTTCAAGACCTTTTAAAGATGCAAGGAATTTAAAAAAAATATTTAATTTTTTAGGGTATTTTTGAAAATTTCAAGGAATTTACAAGAACTTTAAAGAATTTGAAGATATTTCTGAAAATTCCAAGGAATTTTCAAGACTATCAAAAAGTTTCTGAGGAATTTTGAAAAATTCCAGGAAATTTTCAAGGCCTTCAAAAAGTTTCATGTAATTTCCAATTTTTAAAAATTATTTTAGGGTATTTTTAAAAATTCCAAGGAATTTCCAAGAACTTTGAAGAATTTCAAGGGATTTTCAAAAATTCCGAGGTATTTTCAAGACCTTTAAAAAGTTTCTAAGAAATTTTTAAAAATTCCAGGGAAATTTCAAGACCTTTAAAAAGTTTCGAAGAATTTCAAAAAAATATTGAATGTTTTAGGGTATTTTTGAAAATGTCAAGGACTTTACAAGAACATTGAAGAATTTGAAGGTATTTTTGAAAATTCCAAGGAATTTTCAAGACCTTTAGCAAATTTCTGAAGAATTTTTTAAAATTCCAGGGAACTTTTAAGGCCTTCAAAAAGTTTAAAGGAATTTCAAATTTTTAAAAAATATTTTAGGGTATTTTCAAAAATTCCAAGGAATTCCAAGAAGTTTGAAGAATTTCAAGGGATTTCAAGGGATTTCAAAAAATTCCAAGAAATTTTCAAGACCTTTAAAAAGCTACAAGGAATTTCAAAAAAACTAAAATATTTTAGGATATTCTTGAAAATTCCAAGGAATTTTCAAGAATTTTAAAAATTTCAAGGTATTTCAAAATTTTTAAGAGACTTCAAGAATATTTGTGAAAATTCCAAGGAATTTCCAAGAACCATGAAGAATTTCAAGGAATTTTTAAAAATTCCAAGGATTTTTCAAGACCTTCAATAAGTTTCAAGGAATTTCAAAAAACTTGAAATATTCTAGGGTATTTTTTAAAATTCCAAGGAATTTACAAGAGCTTTAAAGTCTTTCAAGGGATTTATAAAAGTTTCAAGGAATTTTGAAGAACTTTAAAAAGTTTCAAGGGATTTCGAAAAGTTTTGAATATTTTAGGGTAAGTACTTTCAAAAGTTCCAAGGAATTTTTAAGATCTTCAGAAAGTTCAAAGAAATATCAAAAATTTCTTAAATATCCTAAGGTTTTTTTTTAATTCCAAGGAATTTCCAAGACCTTTGAAGAATTTCATGGAATTATCAAAAATTCAAAGGAATATACAAGACCCTTAAAAAATTCAAATAATTTCAAAAAAATATGGAATATTTCAGGGTATTATTAAAAATTTCAGGGAATTTTCGAACCTTCGAAAAGTTTCATGGAATTTCAAATTTTTTCAAAATATCTTAGGGTATTTTCAAAAATTCCAAGGAAATTCCAAGATCTTTGAAGAATTTCAAGGGATTTTTAAAAATTCCAAGGTATTTTCAAGACCTTTAAAAAGTTTCTAAAAATTTGTTTAAAATTCCAGGGAATTTTCAAGACCTTTAAGAAGTTCAAGGAATTTCAAAATTTTTAAGAAGATTTTAGGGAATTTTTAAAAATTCCAAGGAATTTCCAATAACCATGAAGAATTTCAAGGGATTTTTTTGAATTCAAAGAAATTCCAGAATGTTCAAGAGCTTCAAAAAGTTTTAAAGGATTTTTAAAAATTCCAAGGAATTTTCAAGGCCTTTGAAAAGTTTCTAAGGAATTTTTTTAAATTCCAAGGAATTTCCAAGAGCTTCAAAGGCCTACAACGGATTTTTAAAAATTGCAAGAAATTTTCAAGACCTTCGAGAAGTTTCAAGGAATTTCAAAGAGTTTTAAATATTTTAGGGTATATACTTTCGAAAATTCCAAGGAAATTTCAAGAGCTTTTTAGAATTTGAAGGAATTTCAAAAAAAATTTAATATTTGAGGGTATTTTTAAAAATTCCAAAGAATTTTCAAGACCTTTAAAAAATTCCAAGAAATTTCAAATAACTTAAAATATTTTAGGATATTTCTAAAAATTCCAAGGAATTTTCAAGACCTTTAAAAAATTCAAGGAATTTCAAAATTTTTTCGAATATTTTACGTTTTTTTTTTAGTTTCAAGAACTTTGGAGAATTTCAATGAATTTAAAGAAATTCCAAGGAATTTTCAAGTTTTTTTTTAATTCCAAAGAATTTCCAAGATCTTTAAAGACTTTCAAGGGATTTTCAAAAATTCCAAGGAATTTTCAAGACCTTCAAGAAGTTCAAGGAATTAACATTTTTTTTCAATATTCTGGGGTATTTTTTAAAATTCCAAGGAATTTCCAAGAGCTCTAAAGGCTTTCAAGGGAGTTTTAAAAATTCCAAGGAATTTTCAAGACCTTTGAAGAGTTTTAAGGAATTTAAAAGAGTTTTAAATATTTTATAGTAAATACTTTCGAAAATTCCAACGAAAATTCAAGATCTTTTAAAAATTTCAAGGAATTCCTAAACAAATTTTAATATTTGAGGTTTTTTTTTTAAATTCCAAGGAATTTTCAAGAACTTTAAAAAGTTTCAAGGAATTTCAATAAACTTAAAATATTTTAGCATTTTTCTAAAAATTCCAAGAAATTTTCAAGACCTTTAAACAATTCAAGGAATTTCAAAATTTTTCAAATATTTTAGGGTTTTTTTTTATTCCAAGAACTTAGGAGTATTTCAATGGATTTTAGAGAATTTCAAGGAATTGTTAAGTTTTTTTTTTAATTCCAAGGAATGTCCCAGAGCTTCAAAGCCTTTAAAGAGATTTCAAAAATTCCAAGGAATTTCCAAGACTTTTAGAAAGTGCCAAGAAATAAAAATTTTTGAAAAATATTCAGGGGCATTTTTTTAAATTCCAAGGAATTTCCAAGAGCCTTAAAAAGTTACAAGGAATTTCAAATAACTTACAATATTTTAAGATATTTCTAAAAATTCTAAGGAATTTTGAAGAACTTCAAAAATTCAAGGAATTTCAAAATTTTTTCAAATATTTTAGGTTTTTTTTTAATTTCAAGAATTCTGGAGAATTTCAATGGATTTTAAAAAATTCAAAGGAATTTTCAAGTTTATTTTTAAATTCCAAGGAATTTTCAAAAGCTTTAAAGACTTTCAAGATATTTTTAAAAATCCCAAGAAATTTTCAAGTGCTTTAAAAAATGTCAAGGGATTTTTAAATATTTTAAGAAATTTTCAAGACCTTTAAAAAGTTTCAAGGAATTTCTAAAAACTTGAAATATTTTAAGATATTTTGGAAAATTCTAAGGAATTTCCAAGAGCTTTAAAGAAATTCAAGAGATTTTTCAAAATTCCAAAAAATTTTCAAAAGCTTTAAAAAGTTTTAAGGGACTTTGAAAAATTCCAAAAAATTTTCGAGACCTTTAAAAAGTTTCACGGTATTTTGAAGAATTTAAAATATTTTAGGGTATTTTTTGAAAATTCAAGGAATTTTTACGAAAGTTTCAAGGGATTTCAAAAAATTTCAACAAATTTTGAATAATTCTTTTTTTTTACAAATTCCAAGGAATTTTCGAAACCTCAAGAAAGTATCAAGGGATTTCAAAAGATTTTTATGAATTTGAAATATTTCAGGTTATTTTCAAAAATTCCAAAAAAGTTTTAATTAGAAATTAAATTTTTTCAATGCATTTGAATTCTTTTGAATTTTATCTAAATGGTTTTTAATTTTTTTTCAAATATATTAGGCTGTGGCAGCCCTGAAAATAATTTTAAAAAATTTATTCAAATTTCAAATTAGAATTTTGGTCTTCAAATTTTATTAGCCAGAGAAAATGAAAAATTAGGCAGGGAAAAATCAGCGAAAAGTCAGAGAATTTCGAAAATAATAATAATAATAATAATGGCGCCAAATTTTCGAAAAAATGAAAAGTGAATTTTTTCAAAAAGGCTTCCTTTCATTTTCTTCTTGATTATTTTTTATATTCATAGTAACTTAATGAATGAATTAATAAATTATTAATAAATAAGTAATTAATAAATTATTGAAATTATCGAATTCCAATTTACCGAAGTTTCAAATTTGAAAAATTTTATTTATTTAAAATAAATAAAAAATTTTAAATATTCCATTTAAATTTGATATTTAATTTTCTAATTAAATTTTATTAAATTTTATTATTTAATTTTTATTAAAAATTTTAGATTTTAATATTTAATTTTTATTAAAAATTTCAAATTTTAATATTTAATTTTTATTACAAATTTTAAATAAAATAAATAATTTTTATAGGGGGAGTTCAGAATACTGGTGTTCCAGTCAAACCAGAAAAAAATAAGGACCGGTTTGAGGCTCAACAAAAAATTGAGAAGAATCAACAAAAACCTGATTGGTCGGTTGATCCTGAAAATTCAAGTCGTTTTTTGTCTAGAGATAAAAACCCACCTAAAACTCAAGAAAAAGGAATCCAAATGAATCGTCTGCCCAGTACTGAGACCCTCATCGTCGCAGATTCAGATGATGAGGTTTTTTGAAAAAAATAATTTAAAAAAAAAAACAAAAAAATATATTTTTTTTTTCAAAAAACATTAAAATTCTATTTATGGATCTGAAAAATTTTGTTTTCAGTCAGCAGTTCCGGCGGAAACGAGGGAACAAAGATTCATTTTGATAGGATGGGACAGTTTTCGTTCAAAAATTATGGCTGTCCTTTTGATTATGTTATTTTTATGGGCTTCTGTTTATTTTCCATTAATGAACAATACTTAATTTTCTTGATATTTATTTTATTGAATTATAAATGTAAAACTTTGATTATAAAGTAGGTGAAGAATTTACGATGTTATTTAATAATTATTATTAATAATAATTATTGAATTTTTAATAAATAAATAATATTCTTTAAGAAAATTGTATTGTTTAAGTTCGGGAATTTTCTAGTTCGGATATTTTATAATTCGGCAATTTTATTTCGGGAATTTTCAAATTCGGTAATATTATAAACTTTGGGAATTTTTAAATAATATTAAAATTAATAAAATTATAAAATATCTGAACTATAAAATGCCCGAATTGTTTGAATTTAAAATAATAAGAATTGAAAAAAATATATTTCTGGATGATTTTTTAAAAATGTTTCCTTTAATAAAAATTAAAAAAAGTTCTCAAAAATCTAATTTTTAATTTAAAAAAAAAAAAAAAAATAAAATAAAAAGCAATTTCGAAATAAATAAGTGCTGAATTGAGTCCCACAAAATTTGTTCGGAAAATATTAGGTGCGTGTTCTTAAATTTATTTTTTATACAATTTTTTACAATCATTAATTTGAATTCAAACAATAATTTTTAAAAACTTTAGGCATTAAAAAAAAATTCTCTGAGAAAAATATTTTATTTTTTTTTAAATGAATAAATAATATTTATTAAAACACAATTTTTCGCTAGTTCGAATTCGAAAAATATCCAATTCAGGAATTTTACAGTATCGGGAATTTTATTATTCGTGAATTTTCTATCGGGAATATTCTTATTCAGGAATTTTCCAATTCGGGATATTTATATTTCGGCAATTTTATAATTTTGGAAATTTTATTACAAGGGAATTTTCCAAATCGAGAATTTTGTAGTTTCGGAAATTTTATTTTTAGAAATTTTTCATTCTCGTTTATTATTATTTAGGAATTTTTTAATTCGGTATATTATAAATTTTATTATTCCGGAATTTCCTGTAGGAAATTTTATTATTCGGGAATTTTTTGGTTTCGGGAATTTTATTATTCCGGAATTATTCTGTCGAAAATTTTATTACTCGAGAATTTTTTAGTTTCGGGAATTTTATTTTTTGGGATTTTTCAATTTCAGTACTATTACAAATTTTTTTGAAATTTTATCATTCAGGACTCTTACAGTTTTGGGAATTTTATTTTTTGGGATTTTTGAGTGATCCCTTTTATAATTTAGGAATTTCTAAAATCGGTAATATTATAAATTGTTCGAGAATTTTATTATTCAGGAATTTACAAATTTGGTAATATTATACATTATTCGGGAATTTTTTAGTTTTGAGAATTTTATTTTTCGGGATTTTTCAGTTGTCCCTTTTATTATTCAGGAATTTTCAAATTCAGTACTATTATAAATTTTTTGGAAATTTTATAATTTCGGGAATTTTATTATTAGGGAATTTTCCAATTATTCGAGAATTTTGTAGGTTCGAGAATTTTATTTTTCGTGATTTTTCAGTTGTCCCTTTTATTACTGAGGGATTTTCAAATTTGGAAATATTATTTTTATCATCATAATTTTATTATTCGGGATTTTTACGTTTTAGCAATTTTATAATTTCGGGAATTTTATTATTGGGAATTTTTCAATTT
>CAKNXH010059113.1:18654-51611 GCA_932178445.1 Andricus quercusramuli
ATTTTTCGGGATTTTTCAGTAGTCCCTTTTATTATTCGGGAATTTTTAAATTCGTTAATATTATAACCTGTTCGGGAATTTTCAGATTCGGGATTTTCATATTTTAGCAATTTTATAATTTCGGAAATTTTATTATTAGGGAATTTTTCAATTATTCGAGAATTTTTTAGGTTCGAGAATTTTATTTTTTGGATTTTTCAGTCGTCTCTTTTATTATTCAGAAATGTTCAAATTTAGTAATATTATAAATTTTTCGGGAATTTTATTATTTGGGATTTGTCAGTCGTCCCTTTTATAATTCAGGAATTTTCAAATTCAGTAATATGATAAATTATTCGGGAATTTTATAGTTTTTGGGAATTTTATTTTTCGGGATTTTTCAGTCGTCCCTTTTATTATTTAGGAGATTTCAAATTGGGTAATATTATGAATTATTCGTGAATTTTATTATTCGGGAATTTTACTATTCGGAAGTTTTCCAATTCGGGATTTTTATATTTCAGCAAATTTATTCGGTAATTTTTCAATTCAGGAATTTAATAGTTTTGGGAATTTTTCCATTCAGGAATTTTATAATTTCGGGAATTTTATTTTTTGGGATTTTCCAGTAGTCCCTTTTATTATTCGGGAATTTTTGAATTCGTTAATATTATAATCTGTTCGTGAATTTTTCAATTCGGGAAATTTATAGTTTCGGGAATTTTATTTTTCAGGGGCTTTTTTTGAGAATTTTCCAATTATTTTCAAAATATTTTGGCAATTTTATAATTTCGGGAATTTTATTATTAGGGAATTTTCCAATTATTCGAGAATTTTATAGTTTTGGGAATTTTATTTTTCGGGATTTTTCAGTCGTCCCTTTTATTATGAAATTTTCAAATTGGGAAACATTATTTTTATCACTATAATTTTATTATTCGGGAGTTTTCCAATTCGGGATTATTATGTTTCGGCAATTTTATAATTTCGGGAATTTTATTATTGGGGAATTTTATTTTTCGGGATTTTTCAGTCGTCCCTAATTATTCAGAAATGTTCAAATAGAGTAATATTATCAATTTTTCGGGAATTTTATTATTCCGGAATTTACTATCGAAAATTTTATTACTCGGGATTTTTATAGTTTCGGGAATTTTATTATTCGGGATTTTTAAGTTGTCCCTTTTATTATTCAGGATTTTTCAAATTCAGTAAGATTATAAATTTTTCGAAAACTTTATTATTCGGGACTCTTATAGTTTCGGGAATTTTATTTTTTGGGATTTTTCAGTGATCCCTTTTATAATTTAGGAATTTTGAAATCCGGTAATATTATAAATTATTCTGGAATTTTATTATTCGGAAATTTTAATATTCGGGAATTTTTCAATTTGGATTTTTATATTTCGGCAAGTTTATAATTTCGGGAATTTCATCATTAGGGAATTTCTCATTTCGGGAATTTCATAGTTTCGGGAATCTTATATTTCGGAATTTCATAGTTTCGGGAATCTTATATTTCGGAATTTTTCAGTCGTCCCTTTCAAAATTCAGGAATTTTCAAAATCGTTAATATTATAATTTTTCCAAATATTTAATTATTCCAGTCCTTTTTATTATTGAGGAATTTTCCAATTCGGTGATATTATAAATTATTCGGCAATTTTTTAATTTCGGAAATTTTATGATCAGGGAATTTTATTTTTTGGAATTTTTCAGTCGTCCCTTTTATCATTCAGGAATTTTCAAATTCAGTACTATTACAAATTTTTCGGAAATTTTTATGATTCGGGATTTCAGGAATTTTATTTTTTGGGATTCTTCAGTGATCCCTTTTATAATTTAGGCATTTCTAAAATCGGTAATATTATAAATTGTTCGGGAATTTTATTATTCGTGAATTTTTCAATTTGGATTTTTATATTTCGGGAATTTCATTATTGGGGAATTTCTCAATTCGGGACTTTCATAGTTTCGGGAATTTTATTTTTTGGAATTTTTCAGTCGTCCCTTTTACTATTCGGGAAATTTTAAAATTCTGTAATATTATAAATTATTCGGGAATTATATTATTCTGGAATTTTATAGTTTCGGAAATTTCATTTTTCGAGATTTTTCAGTCGTTCCTTTTATTATTCAGGAATTTTCAATATCGGTAATATTATAAATTTTTCGGAAATTTTATCATTCCGGAATTTCCTGTCGGAAATTTTATTATTCGGTAATTTTTTAATTTGAGAAATTTCATTTTTCGGGATTTTTCATTCCTCCCTTTTATTATTCAGGAATTTTCAAATTCAGTAATATTATACATTTTTCGGAAATTTTATTATTCCGAAATTTCTTGTCGAAAATTTTATGATTCGGGACTCTTATAGTTTCGGGAATTTTATTTTTTGGGATTCTTCAGTGTTCCCTTTTATAATTCAGGAATTTTTGAAATCGGTAATATTATAAATTGTTCGGCAATTTTATTATTTGGAAATTTTTCAATTTGGATTTTTATATTTCGGCAATTTTATGATTTCGGAAATTTTATTATCAGGGAATTTCTCAATTCGAGATTTTTATATTTCAGAATTTTTTATTCGTCCCTTTTATTATTCAGGAATTTGCAAATTCGGTAATAATATAAATTATTCGGGAATTTTTTATTTTTGGGAATTTTGTTTTTCGGGATTTTCCAGTCGTCCCTTTTATTATTCAGAAATTTTCAAATTCAGTACAATATTATAAATAAATTTCTCGGAAATTTTATCATTCGCAAATTTTCTGTCGGGAATTTCACTATTCGGAAGTTTTCCAATTCGGGATTTTTATATTTCAGCAAATTTATTCGGTAATTTTTCAATTCAGGAATTTAATAGTTTCCGGAATTTTTCAATTCAGGAATTTTATAATTTCGGGAATTTTATTTTTCGGGATTTTATAATTCCGGGAATTTTATTTTCGGGATTTTCCAGTATTATTCGGAAATTTTTAAATTTTTAATAATATTACCTGTTCGGATATTTTTCCATTCGGGAATTTTATAGTTCCGGGAATTTTATTAGTCGTGAATTTTTCAATTCGGGAAATTTATAATTTCGGGAATTTTATTTTTCAGGGGTTTCCAGTCGTTCCTTTTATTATTCGAGAATTTTCAAATTCGTAATATTATAAACTGTTCGGGAATTTTTCGATTCGGGATTTTGATATTTTGGCAATTTTATAATTTCGGGAATTTTATTATTAGGGAATTTTCTAATTATTCGAGAATTTTGTAGTTTTGGGAATTTTATTTTTCGGGATTTTTCAGTCGTCCCTTTTATTATTCAGAAATGTTCAAATTCAGTAATATTATAAATTTTTCGGGAATTTTATTATTCCGGAATTTACTATCGAAAATTTTATTACTCGGGATTTTTAGAGTTTCGTGAATTTTATTTTTTGGGATTTTTCTGCGGTCCCTTTTATAATATTTAGGAATTTCTGAAATCGGTAATATTATAAATTGTTCGAGAATTTTATTATTTGGGAATTTTTCAATTTGAATTTTTATATTTCGGCAATTTTATGATTTTGGGAATTTTATTATCAGGGAATTTTTCAATTACAGAATTTTATATTTCGGAATTTTTCAGTCGTCCCTTTTATTATTTAGGAGATTACGAATTGGGTAATATTATAAATTATTCGGGAATTTTATTATTCGAAAATTTTCTGTCGGGAATTTTACTATTCGGAAGTTTTCCAATTCGGGATTTTTATATTTCAGCAAATTTGTAATTTCATGAACTTTATTATTCGGGAATTTTTCAATTCAAGAATTTAATAGTTTCTGGAATTTTTCAATTCAGGAATTTTATAATTTCGGGAATTTTATTTTTCGGGATTTTTCAGTAGTCGCTCTTATTATTCGGGAATTTTCAAATTCGTTAACATTATAACCTGTTCGGGAATTTTTCGATTCGGGAAATTTATAGTTTCGGGAATTTTATTTTTCGGGATTTTCCAGTCATCCCCTCATTATTTCAGAATTTTCAAATTCGGTAATATTATAAACTGTTCTGGAATTTTCCGATTCGGGATTTTCATATTCTAGCCATTTTATCATTTCGGGAATATTATTATTAGGGAATTTTCCAATTATTCGACACTTTTATTTTTCGGGATTTTTCAGTCGTTCCTTCGGGATTTTTATATTTTGGCAATTTTATAATTTCGGGAATTTTATTATTAGGGAATTTTCCAATTATTCGAGAATTTTATTTTTCGGGATTTTTCAGTTGTCCCTTTTATTATTAAGGATTTTTCAAATTGAGAAATATTATTTTTATCATCATAATTTTATTATTGGGGAGTTTTCCAATTCGGGATTTTTACGTTTTGGGAATTTTATAATTTCGGGAATTTTGTAGTTTTAGGAATTTTATTTTCCGGGATTTTTCTGTCGTCCCTTATATTATTCAGGAATTCTCAAATTCGGTAATATTATCAATTTTTCGGAAATTTTATTATTCCTGAATTTTCTATCGGAAATTTTATTATTCGGTAATTTTGTAGTTTCGGAAGGTTTATTTTTGGGGATTTTTCAGTCCTCCTATTCATTATTCAAAAATTTTCTAATTCAGGATATTATAAATTTTTCGAAAATTTTATGATTCGGGACTCTTATAGTTTCAGGAATTTTATTTTTTGAGATTCTTCAATGATCCCTTTTATAATTTAAGAATTTCTGAAATTCATGGTTTCGGGAATCTTATATTTCGGAATTTTTCAGTCGTCCCTTTTATTATTGAGAAATTTTCAAATTATAACATATTATAAATTATTCGGGAATTATTTATTCTGGAATTTTATAGTTTCGGGAGTTTCATTTTTCGGGATTTTTCAGTCGTCCCTTTAATATTCAGGAATTTTCAATATCGACAATATTATAAATTTTTCGGAAATTTCATTATTCCGGATTTTCCTGTCAGTAAATTTTATTATTCGGGAATTTTTTAGTTTCGGAAATTTCATTTTTTTGGGATTTTCCAGTCGTCCCTTTCAATATTCAGGAATTTTTAAAATCGTTAATATTATAATTTTTCCGAAAATTTAATTATCCCGTCCCTTTTATTATTGATGAATTTTCTAATTCGGTAATATTATACATTATTCGGCAATTTTATAATTTCGGAAATTTTACGATCAGGGAATTTCATTTTTCGGAATTTTTCAGTCGACCCTTTTATTATTCAGGAATTTGAAATTCGATAATATTATAAATTTTTCGGAAATTTTACTATTCCGGAATTTCCTATCGGAAATTTTTCGGGATTTTTCAGTCGTCCTTTTCATTATTCCCTTTTATAATTTAGGAATTTCTAAAATTGGTAATATTATAAATTTTTCGGGAATTTTATTATTAGTGAATTTGTCAATTTCGATTTTTATATTTCGGGAATTTCATTATTAGGGAATTTCTCAATTCGGGAATTTCATAGTTTCGGGAATTTCATTTTTCGAGATTTTTCAGTCGTCCCTTCGGGATTTTTATATTTTGGCAATTTTATAATTTCGGGAATTTTATTATTCGGGAATTTTGTAGTTTTGGGAATTTTATTTTTCAGGGTTTTCCAGTCGTTCTTTTTATTATTCGAGAATTTTCAAATTAGTAATATTATAAACTGTTCGGAAATTTCATTGTTCGGGAATTTTCTGATTCGGGATTTTCATATTTTGGCAGTTTTATAATTTCGGGAATTTTCCAATTATTCGAGAATTTTGTAGGTTCGAGAATTTTATTTTTCGGGATTTTTCAGTTGTCCCTTTTATTATTAAGGAATTTTCAAATTGGGAAATATTATTTTTATCATTATAAGTTTATTATTCGGGAGTTTTCTAATTTGGGATATTTATATTTTGACAATTTTATAATTTCGGGAATTTTATTATTCGGGAATTTTATAGTTTCAGCAATTCCATTTTTCCGGATTTTACAGTCGCTTTTATTATTCAGGAATTTTCAATGATTTTCCAGCCCTCCCTAGAAAATTTCCGAAATCATAAAATTAGTAAAAAAAAATCAGTTTCAAAAATTATTGTTAAAATAATTATTTTCCGTAAGTTTTAAATTTTTTCACAAAAAAAAATTTTTTCTCTCATAATTATTTCGTTAGTCATCTGTTAAGGAAAATTGATTTTAACAACTTTTAGTTTGTCGATGATTGAAGCTCACTTTTACACATTATTTGAACTAAAAACAGAACATTTTTCTTATCTAGTCTAAGATGGAAATTTAATTCTTTTTATCAAGGTTTGTTTTCTTTTGTGACGAAAAAAATACACTCGAGTCATGTTTTTCAGTGAAAAGAATTAGAAAGTATAAGTAGGCGATAAGAAAATTTGCATAGTGTGAGTGATTGCAAAACTGTTTTCTTGATACCAATGACGAATACTGAGAAACCACAAAACATTTTTTAAACAAAATTTTATTTATTTGAAATACAATCAAAAGTAAATAAATAATAATAAATTTCTGGAATCTTAATTTTAATCTGCGTTACCCCCCCCCCCCCCAGAATTTTTTCATTTATCTTCACTTTTTTCTTTTTCACTGGAAAATTGAGAAAAATTATAAAAAAAGTGTTAATATTTTGGTTTGGAATTGTTTAATCTTAAATGGTTCGATTAGACTTGGGTTCATTATTTTTTTAAATTCCGATTAGAATTTATATAATTTCCAACAGGTTTCGAATAATTAAACTTTGAAGGCTTAATTTTATATTTAAAATTCTTCATTTTTGACCGGTGATAGTGACAGTGACAGATCATTTCAAATTAAAATTAAAGTTTTGAATGCGCAATCCTCTTTGATATCCCCACTACTTGATTAGTCAATCAAGTCTTTGAAAAAAAAACAAAAAAAAAAAACCGGGAGCACGGGGAGCCAAATCGGATTGGTATTATATCCATTATCCCTATTGATATTAATATGTTTTAGGATTTTGATTGCTTCTCTATGTTTTCTTGAAAAAATATTGTACGTTTTTGCGATGACGGTTGTTTTGTCAAATAAAATGCTATGTCCTATTTCGATATGATGCTCAGCTAGTGCTGATTGCGTGAAATGTTTTAGCCTCACTTTACTCTCATGCTCCTTTACGCGTTGGCTCACCGCCATCCCGGTCAATCCAATATTGACTTTGCCACAAGAACAAGCACAACCTGGATCTCTGATTTTCTCGATTATATAGCTTTACGATATTATTATTCGAAAATTTTGAAACTTTGTGAGTGAAATTTCAAAATGTAAGATAATATCCTGAATTTTTATTGTATTCAAGCGAAATTTCAAATATAATTCACATTTAAGGTAGATGTTCCAGTAATCGTGATTTTTCAGTTAGAAACACAACAAATAAGTTTCAAGTCTTTTTTACAAAACCCGGGAGGACGGGGAGCCAAACCGGATTGGTATTATATCCATTGTCAATATTGATATTATTAGGATGTTTCAAGATTTTGATTGCTTCTCTAAGTTTTCTTGAAAAAATATTGTACGTTTTTTCGATGACGGTTCTTCTCATAAAATTGAATGATAAAATATCGCTCGCGATTATTGTGGAAACACATTTTTGTTGATTTAAATTCATTTCGGATTTTCAAATATTTTATTCAACAAATTATGTGCAACAACTCCAACAACAAATTGATAAAAAGTTATTTTAAATTTCATATGACTCTTAGTATTTGTCATATGTTATTTCAAGTTCAAAAAATAAAACTTGTTAAAAATGAGTTATAAAATCGAGGAAAATATGCTAATGTTAATTATAACTTTATACATTAAATTTCAACAATTTTACTTGCAAATTAATTTTTTTAAATAGAACAATTAAAATTGTAACGTTCAATCTTTCGTTTTTTTGTTTAATTTTGAACATTTGATTTACAATTACTGATTTTAGATGAAGAGTAGAAATTTGTCTAAATATTAAGCAAATATTATTTTTCCTAATTAAAAAATTTCAAATTTTTGACTAAAACAATATTTTTAAATTCAATAAAAGTCTTTAGGTATGAATATATTATTTCGAAGTTGTTGTACAATTTTAAATCGTTTATTAAGAACTCCATAAGCGTCATTACCGTACGGCGTCCCAACCTCACTTTACACAATCATAAACTGATTTTCTCTTTTTATTAGACAGTAATCTGAAAAAAAGCTTGAAGTGTCAAGTTTTTCAACTTTAGATGATCATAAATTTAATGTATGCACATTTTTTAAGTCAAATTAAAAATATTGTATAAAACCTTAAAGTCTCTCCCTCGATTTTTGTATTTTCAGACGTCATTACCGTACGTCTTTTCTTCTACTAAAATATTGTAGTTAAAGTTAAGTAATAAAAACACAAATATTAGGCGTATCGTTCAATACAAGATTCTATAAACTTGAACTTGAAATATTAACTATTTTTTTGTGAATGTGATATTGAAACTGAAAAGTGCATTTTGACAACAAAAACGTCATTCACGTACATGCGTTAAAAACCAATTTATCATGAAAGGTTCTATTTAATAACAATATATTAAATTTCGATATATTTCGAGATATTTCGATAGATTTCGATTGAGTTCGAGATACTTCGATAGATTTCGAGATTTTTTCTGGAGGAGATTTATTAAATAGGCATGAAATAATCTAAATTCATTCTAAGCTAAGTTTTCAGGAGGAAAAAATGAAATTTTGTATTCGTGAATCAAATCATGAACTAAAAATAAATGAACAAGTTTTGAAAGTAATAATATTTATAGCATGATTTTAATAAATATTTCAAAATATATGTCTTCTCGGTCGTAGCAATGACAAAAAACGTGTAATTTTCTCTTCTTCAGTCTTGTGTGTCATTTTTGTAATATTTTCAGAAATGAGTTAATAAAAAATTAAGGATATTGTTTCGATGATGCTCATTCATAGAAATATAAATCAATTATCTTGTTGATTACAGTTTTCGTCTTATGTCAAGTTTTTCAATATATATAATTCCGAACATAATTTATGTGTTACGTCGTTGTTAAAAAGTATTAAGTAAGTATTAAACAGTATTCAGTAAGTTAAAAAAAATGTTTCGTTTGATTCATATAGACATAAAAACGATGCTATAATATTCCCGTAGTTATATTATGTAGAAAATTTTTTTGTTAATAACCTTGTTAAATTATTTTTTCCATTCTCATCATAATGAGAAGGTATTAGTTTTATGTGAAAACTATCAAGAATTTTTTCAAATCTTCACGTTTCGAGCACATGCTTTGAAGAAACCAGAAACAAAGATCAAGTTCGTTAACCAGCTATTTTCCATGAAAATTCAAAAAGTGAGAAATTTAAAAACGATTTTAAATCCTGTTTTTCTCAAAATTTAAAAATTCCATGCACGGCCGTTAGTAGTACTCGGAGAATCAAACAATTTATCCTCATGACTTTGAAGAAACAAAAATTGTGCACACAAAAAAAGATCTACAAATTATTTATTAGTCACTTTTTGACAGGATGCGTGATTTTTGTTTTATTCGTGAAGAACAGCATTGAAAATCGAAATTAAATTTTTGGACAAATCAAGACCAAATATTTTTACCCGGATTAGGCAGAACAAGAAGAGTATAATTTATTCGTACGAAAACTCATTTTGATGCTCAGATTAGATGTTTAGATCCCTACTGCATGATCTGTTCACTCAGAGAAAAAGTTGTCTTAAATCTTTTGTCACAAGAGGACATTTCTCTGAATGGTTCATCAAAATACGAGTTCGACCCGAACAATATGTGTTCATTTTGAAATATATGCAGTTACCAGAAGATGCCTTTCACATTTTAGTAGCCTACTTGCTTAAATGTATTGTTAAGGAGTAGGTATACCTTGCTACAGGCTACATCTTTCTGTGCCAGCCCTGTTGGAATGAACAAATTATGATTAATTATTATATTATTAATATAATATTAAGTCTCAGATCTATATAGTTAATGAAAATCATGCTTTATTGTTACAAAATAATTCAGTTAAGCCCTGTGGACTTCTTCTATCTACTTAAGGATGATAGTAAAATTAATACAGGTAAATCATTATATATAATAATTTTCCACCTAAAAAATTTTTGCACAGGAGTGAGAAGCATTTTTTCGTTTTTCTTCAAAAGAAATGACTGGGAAACTTACAAAATATTGAAACCTTAAGAACTATAACACATTTACTTTTTATCATCATTTCTAATTATAAGCTGCTGGTAACATTTTGATTCGACTTTTGATAAGAAACTATATTATACTGCATATATACTATACTATATATACTATATATACTATATATATACTATATTATAAAATATATTATTATAGTTTTACATATGAAAAAATGAATTAGTAGGGCGGATGATGGCGGTTAAGATACGGTCTAACCGTTTTACTCGAAAATATAGATTGAGTGGACAACTGGAATTTCCTTCACTTCTTTTGTAGTCAATATGGTAATATCGCCGCTTTTTATGTTTACTTTCACCAGTTTACAATGTGTACTAGCATTATCCTTATAGATATATATTTCAGCATGGACACACTGAAAAAAAAATGTACTTGATTCAAGGAAATGCGTTTCTTTGGTTTTTTTTCTTCGTATCAAGGAATTGTTTACTTCAGTTAAGTTAATATTTTTTATATGCAAAAGATTCAAGCATCATTTCAAAGAAATGATTTCTTTGGTAAAATTTCTTTAATATAAGTAAATATTTTTTCGCATTAAAAGTGAAAAATATTAAGTCAAAAAAATGATTTCCTAGAGAGTAGGAACCTAGGTTTTATTGAATATGTTTTAGGCGCCTTAAGAACTCCTTTTTTAGTCCAATAAAGTCAATTTTTTGAAACAAATAAATATTATTCAAGATTAAATATATCATACATCATTGGAGCAATGAATTAATTCTTTTTGAGTCAAGAAAATATTCATTCAAGATAAATCTATATCCGTTCAATTAAAAAAATATATATTAGACACTATAAGTTGATATAATTGATGCAAAATTATGACTTAAATTGAAGAAATATTTATCCAAGATAAATGAATATTCATTAAGTTAAACAAACATTTATTGCATTCTAACACTCATAATTAACACAATGTAAACATTATTTAAATTTGAAAAATATTCTTCTAATATAAATATATATTCATTAAACTGGAAAAAGATGTATTCCGTGCCAGAAATCGACATATTCATTGCAATCAAATAATTACTTGAATGGAAGAAATATTCTTTTGAGACAAAGGAATATTAAATTTAATTCAACAAATATTTACTGTTCAATTTTTGGTGCAATCTTTCGATGAAAAATGAATAAATTGATATTTGTTAATAATAATTGCTCTGCAATTTATTTGTATGACTTTTGAAATGTCAAATGTGCCGTGCATATTAGCGCCGCTGCGACTGAGCATCCGCATTAAAGAAATTTTGTTTTAAATACAAGGAAATGTTTATTAAAAGTAATGAATTTCATATATAATTCAAAGAGTAAATTTGTCGCAATGTGATATTTCTTCCTCCCAAAGAATTATTTTATTAAGTGATAGTAGACCTACACGGAAAAAATTTGTACTTGAGGAATTATACTGAACTAGTATACAATGTGGCGGATATGAGAAAATTTCAGTGAATTAACAATAACTTTTCTTTAAATCATCTCGAAAAGTTTAGTCATAATTACAGAACTGATAATAAATATTCAAATTCGGTGCCGTAAAAGTTCAAAATGATTATTACGAACAAGTTGTAGAGAAACTACATTTCAGCTGTGAAAATCACGGTTCTTGGTCGCTCAAAATTACAGCACTATTCAATGGAATAATTTGAAATAAAATGACATATGAATCCACGTTTTCATTTTCCATGCTCCAAATGGAAGAATGAATCAATACATTTTCAAATTTTAAAAATTATATAATTTTGAAGCAATTTTAAGTTAGAAACATTTAAACTCAAACGCTTTTCAAATGATCGTTCAAAACCAAACAGTAGAACTGTAAGCCTGCCAGGAGGAGTCATTCTGGCAGGACGAGTCAGTCTGAAAGAACGAGTCATTATGGCAGGAGGAGTCGTCTGGCAGAATGAGTCATTGTGGCAGGAGGAGTCATTGTGGCTGGAGGAGTCAGTCTGGCAGGACGAGTCATTGCGGCAGAAAGAGTCATAGTGGCAGAAAGAGTCATTGTGGCAGAACGAGTCATTGTGGCAGAACGAGTCATTGTGGCAGAACGAGTCATTGTGGCAGAACGAGTCATTGTAGCAGGAGGAGTCCCTGACCTAGACCTCGTAGGAAAAACAGTTCTGTCTAGAGAATTGTGTCTGGTAGACGAAATTCCAAAAGCAAGTAACCCGGAAGCAGGAGATCAGGACCTCGCAGGAGAAGTCCTTTCAAGAGAACGATTCCGGTCAAAAGGTCTTATATTGGATGAAGACTCGACACTCAACTCTGCAACAAAAAAGATAGGATTAAATTTTTTCTTTATCTGTTATAAAAATACCTCACTGAGATAATAAAAAAAATGTTTTATTCAAGAAAAATGGTGTTTTTTATTTTATTCGTAAAAAACAACATTAAAAAATAAAAAATTTAATTTTTGGACAAACGACAGAAACTATAAAAAAAATGAATTGACAAAAGTTGCTTATCCAAATAAGTGCTACAAATTTGTCATTAATTGTTTTTCGATGGCACGCGTAGTTTTTGTTTTAATCGTAAAAAATAACATTAAAGATAAAAATAAAAAATTTTGGAAGATCGACACAATGGATGAAAAAAAATGAAAAAATGAAAAAAAAAATTGTTCAACCAAAAAAAAAACTTAAAATTTTTTTAATATCAATTTCGATAAATAAATTGAAAAAGAGGAGTTCTGTCAAGAAATGGTGCAAAGAATACTATTTTTGATAAATGAAACCAAAATGAAAAATTCCTATGAAAAAATGGTTCAATTATATGTTTTGTAGGAATTTTTGAAAACTGTAATTCCTTGTTGAAATTTTTTTTCTTATCTCACGCCATTTGGTTCGAAATTTGAATTTTTGATTTTTTCGATAGTGTTTTCGACAAAAATAGTTTTGAAAAATTTTTTAGGACCCATATTTTGCGTCCTTTGGCACAAAATTTTTATTTTCGATTTTTTTAATCAGATTGTTAACATTTCAACCAAACAGTTACATTTTTATTCGAGAAAGATGCAATTTTGATTAAAATAGATGAATTTTTGAAATTAAGAATGCCAATTAAAAAAAAATAGTTGAATTTTCATCCAATGAAGATTTCAGTCGACTTTTGAACACAAAAATAATAATTTCAAACAAAAAGTACATTTGTTATTAAATAATGGATTTCAATTGACTTTTCAAAGCCAAAATAATAATTTCGTACAAAAAGTACATTTTTTACGGAATAATTAAATTTTCAAAAAACATTTGGATTTTCTACCAAAAAGGATAACTTTTTAAAAAAATTATCTAATTTTCAACCAAAAAGTTGCATTTTCATCGAAGTATTAATGCAATAAGATGCAATTTTTACCAAAATAGATGAATTTTTAAATTAAAAACACCAATTTAAAGAAAATAGTTGAATTTTCTATCAATTTTCACAAAAATAGATGAATTTTTAAATTAAAAATACCAAATTTCAAACAAATAGTTGAATTTTCATCCAAAAAAGATTTCAGTTGAATTTTAAGTACAAAAATATTAATTTTAAACGAAAAGTAGTTTTTTTTAAATAGATCAATTTTTAAATGGAAAATACCAAGTTTAAAAAACAAAGTTGAATTTTCAACCAAAAAAGATTTCAGTTGACTTTTCAACACCAAAATAATAATTTCAAACAAAAAGTACATTTTTTACGAAAAAATTGGCTTTTCAATAAAACAGTTGCGTTTTTATCCAAAAAAGATGAAATTTTTACTGAAATAGATGAATTTTTTAATTTAAAATATCAATTTTAAAACAAATAGCTAAATTTTCATCGAGAAAAGATTTCAGTTGACTTGTCAGCACCGAAATATTAATTTTTAACAAAAAATATTTTTTTACGAAATAGTTGAATTTTAAATCAAAAAGACTGTTTCAACAATAGCATATTTTCGCAGAAATTTAGAAATTTGTCAAGAATTTTTTTAAGGAAAATTTTTTGTTCTTGGTTAAAAATTCATATTTTGATCGTGAAAAGTCAACTAAAATCTTTCTTAATAGAAAATTCAACTTTTTTATTCATCTTTTTGATTTATAAATTCATCCACTTTGGTAGAATTTTTTTTTATCAAAATGCAACTGTTTGGTTAAAAATTATTCTTCTTTGCTTGAGTATCCAACTATTTTATTTGAAAAATTTGGTTTATTTAATAATAATTTAAAAAATAATTTTGTTAAGAAATCATTTTTTTAAAGCGATATATTTTTAGTTGAAAATTCATCTCTTTGGTTGAAAGTTGAACTATTTGTTTGAAAATCAATATTTTTAAATTGAAAATTCAACTACTTGGATAAATGTTAAACTTCATTTAAAATTTTTTTTTATTTTTTATTAAAGGCTTATGTCTTTGTTAAAAATTTAACTGTTTAGTGGAAAAGTCTTTTTTTCTGGTTTAAAATTAAATTTTTAACTGAAAATGTAATATTTCCATTCTTTAGTTGAAAATTCTCCTTTTTTGGCAAAAAAAAATAATTTTTTTTGTTTAAAATTTCATTTTTGTTGGGTAAAAATGCATTAGTTTCGTGGAAAAATAATTTTCATCAAAAACAGTTGAATTAAACCAAAAAATTGGAATTTTTAACAAACTATTTGAATGCTTAACCAAAACAGACTAATTTTCAAAATAAGAAGAGAAATTTTTGACATGAAAGTTGCATTCACAATCCAAAAATATGCATTTTCTACCAAAATAATTGATTTTTCAGCCAAAAAAGACGAAAAATTAATTCTCCATTGAAAAATATCAATTTTTTAACAAAATGGAATACCCACATTTTCAGTAAAAAAAATCATAAAAATATATTTTTTGTTTCAAGAAAATAGTTAAATTTTTAAGCAAAGAAATTAATTTTTAACTAGAATAATCAATTGTTAATCTGCTTAAATAAAAAAACACTGTTTAACCCAGTAGTTGAATTTACAGTCCAAAAGGTGAATTTTCTACAAGAAAAAGACAAATTTTCAACAAAATAGATAAATTTTCAAACAAACGAATTTTCAACCAAGTTAAACAAATTAATTTTGAATACAAAAACAAATTTTCAACCAAAAAAGTGCATTTTTAGCAAAATAAATCAAATTTTCAACCAAATTAAAAATTTTTTAAGGAATATTCAACCTTATAGTTGAATTTTCAATCAAATAAATGAATTTTTAATCTAAAAGATTAATTTTCTACCAAAAAGATTACTTTTAACAAAATACATGAATTTTCAACCAGATTTTGAATTTTCAAAGAAATTTTCAACCTTATAGTTCAATTTTCAACCAAAGAATTGAATTTTCAACCAAAAAGGTAAAATAGTCACCAATATCAATATTCTACCAGAAAAAAACAAAGTTTACAAAAAATACAAAAATTTTCATCCAAGCACGATTTTTCAGTCAATGATGAAGAAAAAAATCTCATCCTTAATGTGGAATTTGCAAGCCAAAGGACGGATTTTTGATAAAAAAGTTAGATTTCAAACCCGAAAAACTATATTTTCTACCAAAGTAATTGAATTTTTAACAAAAAAAAAGAGTTTTCAACAAAATAATAGAATTTTCAACTAAAAAATATCAATTTTCCAACAAAAATGGAATGGCTACATTTTCAAAGAAATAGATCAATTTTCAACGCAGAAGATTCTATCAAGACAGAAGAGTCTATCAAAAAAGATAAATTTTTGACAAAAAATATAATACTTAAATTTTCAGTTCAAACAATTCATTTATAATAAAAAAAACTAATTTTCAACTAAAGAAACGAATTTTCAACCCAAAAGATTAATTTTCTACCAAAAAACATCCGCGCCTGTAAATGATATCAAGATTAAGCTAATAGCATCAAAACAGAATGACGAAACTGGGTTATTTCAGAAAAGCAGAGTAAACAAGCGATATCAGTCTAAACTAATTTTTTATCAATATTTTTCTCTGCTAATCTGAATCATTATCCTGTTATTCCTAGAAGGTCTCATCTCGATGACCTTCTGAGCCGAATCTGACATCATCGCAAATTGGATGTAACACGATTATACATAGTATAAATTATTCGCACTTGTATGTATGACCACACGAGCAGGAGAGGAAATCCATACAACTATGCTTCTTAAGAATCGTTTAACGACCTCTGTCACGGTCTCAGATCGTTTAAACCTCCCACTGACCAATCGGCGACTTCGTCTCGGGGAAAGTGTAATTGCTTCCATCTCCAAAGTAAACTTGCCACAACGATTTAGTCCTCCTTAAGACGTTCGAGACTATCGACGGATTCAAGTTTCAGCCTGGTTCAAACAGTTTCTTCTGACTTTTCTAAACAAAAATCAGAGAGATGAAGTCTCTCTACTTTCTTGTTTTTCTCTTCTCCATCTCCTTAATCGCTGGTAAGTGTTTCAGGATAATCTTTAAAAAAATTGTTGTCAAGCTCTGCTTACGGAAAATGTAACTTTTGTAAATAACAAACCAGAAGCTTGCGACCAATTCCTGCAGGTATTTTTGCAGCATATTTTTAGGTCGCAATTGGTTCCAATTGTTAAAGTTGATATCCTTACGAGATCTGTGTTCAAACATCCGAAAATTGACATTGATGTTCAAAGAAAATTCAACCAGTTCCTCTTAGCCTTTTCCAACAATATTTTTAGGACACCATTGGTCTCAATTCTTAAATTTGATGTCTTTACAAGTTCTGTGTTCAAACATCCGAAAATTAATATGATGCTTGAAAAAAATTTTACTATTGTAAATAGTTAAATTCAGCTTTCCAACCAGTTCCTCCTAGTCTTATCCAACAATATTGTTAGATCATAATTGGTCCCGCCTGTGGAATATTTTTCATTAGAATATCTGTGTTTATTATTATTTATTATTTATTTATTTTTATTATTATTTTATGTTTGATGAAAATTTTTCAATTGCAAGGCTCCTGATGTATTCATCATTGAGCACGAGCATTGCCACTATAAATACCTGAAGGTCAAACCTCTCGCAAAGCGAATAGGGAATGAGTTTAGAGTTCCGGACAAAATAAAGGACATCCCAGTGATTCAAAACCTGTTTTTCGGAATTTTTAATCAGTTCTCGTTAAAACAGATTCATTCATTCTTAGTTTCATCATGCAAATCAGCTGAGCACCATCTAGTTCTCTATTATTTAATCCTCTTATCTAATTTTCAATGAAAAGATGTGGACGCTGGTTGGAAATTCTGGAAGAAGAAGAAGGATGACAACAGCACAGCAACAGAACCAACTCCGATTTCAAATCCTGAAGCAGTTGTGACACCAGGCCCAACAACAAAAGCCCCAGCAACAAAAGCCCCAACAACGAAGGCCCCAGCACCTGTCAATACAAATAAAGCTTTGGCAGGAGCAGCTGATCCAGGATTGGCAATTGGAGTTGGAAACACTGGCGGAAGTATCAGAGACAATGCTAGACCCCAGAGACCTAATCCAGGAACTGAGGTGGGTTTGGATCTACCAAAGCCCAAGCCAAGTAATGGATACAGAGATTGGGCTATTGATTTGACTGGTGCCAGTGAAGGAAGGCAACCACCGAAGGTTCCAAGTCAGGGTCCTGCTGTTTCTCCTGGTCAACAACCTCGCCCAGGTAAGCAAAAGATAAATCCAAAATAAAAACAAGTTGTAGCATAGGTATATTGATGAGATAATAACGTGTAATAAACATAATTGCAGGTAGTCCAGTTCCCGGAAGTCCTAGCCAGTTACCAGCTTCAGGTATAGTAATTTAAGAAGAAACATCTTCGTGAAGAAGACGTTTTTCAATGTTAGATAATAATAGTCTAGAAGATGCAAGAAAATCTTGATAATGTATACCCGTTTTAAAAATTAGGTACGCCAAGACCAGGAATTCCACCGTCATCTCCAAAACCAGGAACTGGTCAACAAGTTCCTTCTGCAGGACCAGGATCTTTAGGATATCCTTCTCAACCTCAAAAACCAGGGCAACAAACTCCTTCTTCAGGACCAGGATCTTTAAGTTCTCCTTCTCAAACTCCAAGACCAGGAACACTGGGTCAGCCAACACCTTCTCCAGGACCAGGATCATTAGGATATCCTTCTCAACCTTCAAAACCAGCGAGTCCAACTAATCCAGGAAGCCAGCAGAACTTCCCAAAACTTCCTTCACCATCTTCAGGATCAGGAAGTATTGGAACACCATCTAGTGGAAGTCAGTCTCCAACAGGTGGCAAAACATTCGCAGAAATTGCTGCTGGTGGCAGCAGACCTAGTTCCCCAACTCCAGGACCCAAACAGGGTCATCCTAATTCCAGTTTAGGCCAGACTGGACAAGTTCAACCAGGTGAGTTATTAATAAACTTGATGCGAAGATTTGTAAGATCTTAATTTTCGATCTTTTTTCAATAGGAGGAACCCAGCCGACTCCGCAGCCAGGAAAACCTGGAATTCCAACAGGAGCTCTTGCTGCTGGTGCAGTTGCTGGTGCAGCAGCTGGAGCTGCAACAAGCGGAAATCAATTCTCGGCAAATCCTACATTCAGCAAAGGCAACACAGTCACCAATGAAGATCTGGAAAAATTGTCTGAAGCTCTCTTTATCAAAGACACGAACAATGCCATGAAGCACATCACTCTGAATCTTCAAAAACAAACATCAGGAAACAGTCCTGTTGATGAAGCACCTCAACCGTAGGTTCCAAAATTAAGATAATTTGAACTGGTTCAAACAAGGTAATTAATCTTAAAACATTCCAGGCTTTTGAACGTGAAACCCGAAGCTCTCCAAATCCCAACGATTCAAAAAGTACTTGCCATCTACGATAATTACCAACTGGACACCAGAACCAATGAATATATTAGTCCAGCACAACGTCAAGAAGAAAGTCTTCTTGTGGACACTTTCTTGAGTACAAATCTCATGTCCTATGCGATGAGGTTCCTATCAGATAAAGGTCTTGTCAGAAAGGACTATTACGAGTACAAGGATCTTCTCAGAAGGATGTGGTTCAATCTTTTCTCGCGAGGTGAGGGAAAAATTGGTAGCAGTGGATTCGAGCATGTCTTCATGACGGAATTGAAATTGGGGACAGAAGTTTCTGGACTTCATAATTGGATTTATTTCAATGCTGAGGAATTGAAGAAGAGGGCTGACTATCTAGGGTACATCAAGAAAGTTGATCTTGGAGATGTGAGTTGATTCATGATACAAATGTTTCCTTTAAAGATAGTGAGGATCAGTGCCGATTTCTATTAAATTTGCTCAAATTATTCTACCAAATATTTCAAGTAATTAACATTTTATTTCGATATTGTTTATCAAGGGATCCGTATCATCATTAGAGAATAACAGAGAATATTTAACGTTTTTTCAGACTAGATGAAGCTATGAAAGAAAAATTCTTTTAAATAATTTTTTTCTGAAAAAAGATCTTCTCAGTGGAGATCTTTTTTTCAGGAAAAAATTATTTAAGATATTGTTTGTTTTATAAGTTCATGTTATATAAACAAATGTCTTGCATGGACGCTTAAAGGTAAAGAGAAATAATTTTCTCTCGAATTTTCAACAATAAATTTTCGTCGATTTAAATTTTTCTTAAACATTGTTGATAAAAGAGAAAATTTTTATTATGAATAATTTGTTTAAAGATAAATGAAATCATGGACAAAAACTTAGAATATCATATGACCGGTCACCAACAAATTTTTTGAACTTTAGATTATTTCTGAAATTGTAAAAAAAAATAATCTGGAAGTTTTTATGGCAATTTTTAATTTCAAGATTTTTCAAAGATTTTGAGAACAATTTGATTCATTTCAAAAGATATTTAAAGGTATTAAAAAAAAGTAATGAAAAATCTGAAAAGATTTGAAATTTTTAAAAATAAAATGTAGCTTCTTGAAGATTTTGAAATACAATTTTTTTAAACTTGTAAGGATTTTGAAAGGTATCAAGATAATAAAAAATAAAAAAATATTTATTTAGATCCCTGTGCAAATTTTGAGTGATTTTTTATTTTGAAAAACTGATTTTTAAAGATTTGAAGAAATATCAAAAGATTTTTAGGAAATTTGTTTATTTAATCTTTTTTTGTTGAAAGTGCCACTGTTTAGTTAAAAATTGATCTTTTTTTGTTTGAAGATTCAAATATTCTTTTGAAAATTTATCTTTTTGAAAATAAGGAAATTTTAATTAAATTTTTTATTTAGTTATTTTTTTGGTTGAATTATCAACTATTACATTTTTCATTAAGAACTCAATTTTTTGTGTAAAATTCAACTAATTGGCTAAAAGTTATTTTTTTTTTGAAAATAAACTTTTTTGATGATTTTACCATATCAGAAATCATTACAAATGTTTTTGAATTTTTACAAGAACCTTAGAAAAATTATGTTTAAATAACCTTAAAAAAATCAACTTAAAAAATAAATAATTATTCTAAATTTTTATTTTTTGTTATTTTTTTTTTGCAAAATGAATAAATGTTTAAAATACGATTCCGGCTACAATTTTGAATCGATTTCAAAGTGTTTTTTTTTTCAGAGATCCTTTGAGACTTATTTCCAAAATAATTTGTTTTTAAATTTACTTTATTTAAACCTAAAGCTGAAAAAATTTTATTTAATGGATATTTTTTTATAAACAATTTTACTGTTATAAACAAATTTAATAAACAAATGCACTGTTTGAGCAATATTTAAGAGTTTCGATTACTTTTTTTCAAACGTACTTTCAAGATTGGCTAATGATATTTTAGTAAACTATATTCTGCCATTTAATGAAAAATTTGATAGTTATAAATAAATTTCATAAACAAATACTCAGTTTGAGCGATTTTTCAGTGTTTTCTTAAAACTTTTTTTAAACGTTCTTTTTTATTTCTGCAAATGATGCTTCAGTAAACTATGTTGTCATTTTCTCACAAATGTGATTGTTATGAACAAATATTATAAATAAATGCAAAGTTTGGGCAATTTTTAATAGTCTCGATTACTTTCTTTTTAAATGTACTTTTTTGGTTTTGCTAATAATATTTTAGTGAAATATATTGCCATTTAATGAAAAACGTGATTGTTATAAACAAATTTTATAAACAAATGCTCAGTTTGAGCGATTTTTCAGCGTTAGAGGTACTTTTCTAAAAAGTACTTTTTTAGTTTTGCTAATGATACTTCAATAAGCTGTATTGCCATTAACTGATGAATGTGATTGTTATAAACAAATTGTGTAAACAAATGTACAGTTCGGGCAATTTTTAAGAGTTTCGGTTACTTTTTCTTAAACATACTTTTTTAGTTTTTCTAATGATGCTTCAGTAAATTATTTTACGATTTAATGAAAAATGTGATAGTTATGAACAAATTTCATGAACAAATGCTTAGTTTGAGCGATTTTTCAGTGAACAAATATTATAAACAAATGCACAGTTTGGGAAATTTTTGAGTTTCGGTTACTTTCTTTTTAAATGTTTTTTTTTTGTTTTGTTGATAATATTTTAGTGAACTATATTGCCATTTAATGACAAACATGATTGTTATAAACAAATTTTATAAACAAATAATCAGTATGAGCGAGTTTTCAGTGCTAGAGGTACTTTTGTTTAAACGTACTTTTTTAATTTTGGTAATGATGCTTCAGTAAACTATATTGACATTTACTGACAAACTTGATTGTTATAAACAAATTCTGTAAACAAATTTCCAGTTTGAGCAATTTTCAAGAGTTCCCGTTACTGTTTTTTAAGCGTAGTTTTTTAGGTTTGCTAATGAGACTTCAGTGAAATATATCGCCATGCAATTACAAATGAGATTGTTATAAACAATGTTTATAAACAAATGCTCAGTTTGAGCAATTTTTTAGTGTTTGAGGTACTTTTTTTTAACGCGTTTCATGTAACTGGCCAGTTGTGCTTCAGTAAACTATATTCTCATTTCATAACCGTGATTCTTATTAACAAATTGTATAAACAAATGCAAAGTTTGGGCAATTTTCATGAGTTTCGCTTACTTTTTTTTAAGCCTTCTTTTTAAACCTACTTTTTAATGCTTGTTAATAATACTTCACTGAAATATATTGCTATTTAATGACAGTTGTGATGGTTATAAACAATTTTTATAAACAAATACCCAGTTTGCGAAATTTTTTAGTGTTTGAGGTACTTTTTTTTAAACGTGCTTTGTTCTATTGGCCAGTTATGCTATATTTAATCATATTGCCATTTCATAACCGTGATTGTTATTAACAAATTATATAAACAAATGCATAGTTTGAGCAATTTTTAAGAGTCAGGTACTTTTTTTAACCATACTCTTCTTAGTTTTGCTTATGATACTTAAGTAAGCTATACTACCATTTAGTGACAAATGTGATTGTTATAAACAAATTTTATAAACAAATGCACAGTTTGATAAATTTTATAGTGTTTGAAGTACTTTTTTGAAAAGTGTTTTGTTCAACCTGCCAGTTATGTCTCAGTAAATTATATTACTATTTCATAACCGTGATTGCTATTAACAAATTGTATAAAGAAATGCACAGTTTGAGCAATTTTAAGAATTTCGGTTACTTTTTTCAAAATGTGTTTTTCTCGACTGGCCAGTTATGCTTCAGAAAATTATTTTGCCATTTCATAATAGTGATTGTTTTTAACAAATTGTATAAACAAATGCACAGTTTGAGCATTTTTTAAAGATTTTTGGATACTTTTATAAACAAATTCCTAGTTTGATAAAATTTATAGTGTTCGAGGCCCTTTTTTAATCAGTGTTTTTCTCGACCTGCCAGTTAAGTTTCAGTTAATTATATTGCTATTTTATAACCGTAATTGTTATTGGAAAATTATATAAACAAATGCACAGTTTGAGCAATTTTTAAGAGTTTCGGTTACTTCTTTTAAACGTACTTTTAAGGCTGGCTAATAATATTGTAGTAAACTATGTTGTCATTTATTGACAAATGTGTTTTTTATTAACAAATTTTATGAACAAATGCACAGTTTGAGCAATTTTTAAGAGTTGTAGGTATTTTTTTTCTAACCGGCACTGTTGAAGATAAAAAAATTTAATTTTAATATTTTGCTTGATTTTAGAAAGCCGCAATCGTGAAGGTCCATGTCAAATTTAATGGAGTCGACAAACCAGTGACGAACATGTTTATCGGAACCTCTCCGGAACTGGAAATGTCTCTTTACACTGTTTGCTTCCTGGCACGACCAGATCAACCTTGTCCTGTTTCTTTAGGAGGAACAAAGTTCAACATTATCACTCACAAATTTAGATATCGAGGAAAGGACCTTGTTGGATCTGCTTATCCAGAAATATAAATATTGAGATTGAACAATATATAGATCAACTTAAGGCCATGTCATACTAATACGATTCCTACTTTACCGACATTTTTCTTCGCAACAAGTTATCTTCTACACGAATTGAGAATACAAGATTAAAATTTGGGAAATTATTTAAAAGGCACTACGGAACGTTTGTATTGTCCCAAAATTTCTAAAAAAAATAATTTCAATTTTGAAAAGTTTTTGGAAATTTTTTTTATATTTCCAAAAATTTAGGCCCACACAAACGTTCCTTAGTGCACCTTGATTAATATCACAAATTTTCAACTTGATATCCCAATTCGAAAGGACGTGAGTTGTTGCAAAAAAATGTCGGTAAGGTAGGAATCGCGGAAGTATTACATGGCCTTAAGAATACTCCATAGGAATAATTTTACAATTAGAAGATTTATGAGAACAAGTGTCAAGTGTGCCATTTTACAATGAGATTTTTGCTTTTATCCTGTGTTATATAGATTTATTAATTCTTTTAATAAAAGATGGGTGGATTTTTGTCATTGTAGCTCTGTGACTTCGCAAAAGCTGTGAAAAATAATTTTAGTATGATGCAATAAAGATTTTAACTTTCCTTAAGATATATAAGTTTTTTTTTGTTTCTTTAGAGATAAATTAAAATTTAACAGAGGGGGGGGGGGGGGCCCGAAGAACAAAACATAACACAAGCAAAATATATATGTATGTAAATAACAATTTTTTGAAATTATTACATTATTAATTAATAATAATTAATAACAATAATTAAATTAATTAAATTTATTAAATTAATTTAATTGATTTAAATAATTAAATAAATGAAATTAATTGATAATTAAAAATAATAATAATAAAACTTGGACTAATGTGTTGAAAATTGATTTGATTATTTTCAGATTTAACTAATTTGTTTGAAATTCGTTTTTTTTTATTTGAAAATTGATCGCCTTTAATTGAGAATATAAAAATTAAATTTTTCATTAATTAATCAAATACTTTTAATTGTTTTTTTTTAAATTAGTTTTTTTTACTAGAAATTTATTTTAGTTGGAATTTGGTGATTTAGTTGGAAATTTATTTTAATTAATTAATTTTTAACTTAAAATTAAACCATTCCATTTTTTTTTGAAAATTGATTTTTTCTAAGACAATATTTAAATATTAAATTTTTCATTGAAAATTTATCTTTTTTTTTTGAAAATTAATCTTTTTATTGAATATTCTACTAACTGGTTAAAACTTGGATTACTTTGTTAAAAATTAATTAATTATTTTCAAAATTAAATTTATTTTTCAAAATTCGTTTTTTGAAAATTAATTTTTCTAATTTCAAATTTAACTATTCCATTTTTTGGTTCAAAATTGTTCATTTTAGTTGAAAATTCAACTATTGCCTTTTTTAATTGAAATTTTTTTTTTTTTATAAATTCAACCAATTTAATAAACATTTATTTTATTGTTTAAAGATTTAACTACTTTTTTGGATTTTTTTTTGTTTAATTAATTTTTTTAACTTAAATGTTAACCATTCCATTTTTGTTCGAAAATTGATTTTTTTAGTCAAAAATTCAACTATCAAATTTTTAATTGAATTTTTTTTTTTTGAAAATTCTACTAACTAGTTAAAACTTGGGTTACTTTGTTAAAAATTGATTTTGTTATTTTTAGATTTAACTTCTTTGTTGAAAATTCGTTTTTTTGTTTTTTGAAAATTAATTTTCTTAACTTAAAATTCAACTATTCCATTTTTTAGTTGAAAATTGATCTTGAAAACTTATTTAATTGCTTTAAGATTTTACGTTAATTTTTTTTCGGTAGAATATCATTTTTTTTAGTGGAAATGTAACTATTTCGTTTTTGGCTGAAAATTGTTCGTTTTCAGTTGAAAATTCAACTATTAAATTTTTAATTGAAAATTTATCTTTTTTGGTTGAAAGTTAAACTAATTGATTAAATATTTATTTCATTGTTTAAAGATGTAACTACTTTGTTGGAATTTTATTTTATTTTTTTAATTTTTTAAATTAAAATTTCAAATTTCATTTATTGAAAATTCTACTAACTGGTTAAAACTTAGATTACTTTGTTGGAAATTGATTTTCTTATTTTAAGATTGAACTACTTTGTTGAAACTTCTTTTTTTTTTAAATTAATTTTTTTAACCAATAATTCGTCGCTTGGGCTTGAAAATTTAACAGTCTTGTAGAAAATGCGTTTTCCTTTAATTTAAAAATTATTTTTTCGAATTGAAAATTTAATTATTTAATTTTTGTTTGAAAATTGAATGTCCTTAGTTGATTGACATATTATTGACATTGACCCGACATTGACGCTCGAAAATCCGTAAAAGTATTGTCCGATCGTCTCGAAAAAAGAAAAATTTAAAAATCGAAAAATAAATTTTTTGAATATGTAGAGAATGAGGGAATGAAGCTTTTTCCTATAAGCATTTTTTTGCCGAACGTTTATTTTTAATAATAAAAGGGGAATATTGTAAAAAAGTTTCTCCTTGACTTAATTAAGTTTTAAAACATAAATCGTTCAAAGAACTTTCAGTGAGTGATTTGTTCAGCAATGTCGAATCAAGTTTTTTGGAAAATCTCATATCGATTCGTTAAAAATTTACTGAGATAGTCCGATTTGGAAAAAGCACTCTTCATCTGCGCGCGCAGACACATTAGCTAACAGCGCGGGCAGACGTTGAATACTTTTTCTAAAGCTGCATATCTCAGTAAATTCTAAACCATGAAATAAAGTATGAACTCATTTCAATAATATTTGGCCGAGTTAGAACGATTTAGGTTTTAAAACTTAATTGAATCAGGGAGACAGTTTTTGAAATATTTCTTTTTTATTATTAAAAATGAACGTTTGGCAAAAAAGATTCCAACAGGAAAAACTTTCATTTCCTTATTCTCTACAATTCGACATTTTCAAAAAATTGATTTTTCGATTTTGAAAATTTTCTTTCTTTGAGATGATCGGACTTTTACGCGTTTTCGAGCATCGGGCTACTTATTACATCCGGCGGATCAATTTTTGCTTATATTAAACTGTTTTTTATTGAAAAATTAAATTTTTTTGTTTGTTTAAATATTAACTATTAAATTTTTTGGTGAAAATTAGTACTTTCAGGTTGAAAATTCTTTAGTGTCATTTACTGAAAAATATTGTTTTTTATTTATTTATTTATTTTAATGGACAATTAGTGGAAAATTAAATTATTTTACTCAAACCAGTAAATTAGATAATGTAAAATGAGGTTTTGCAAGTAAACAGATAAGGCTCGTATGATACGGGAAAGATATTAAGAATGAGACCGAATGGGGAAACCGTAAGTTCAGACGCAGAAATATCAGTGTCGTAGTCATGTACAAAAGTGTGCAGACGATTCGTTGGAAAAATGAGTGGAAAAACTTGTTTGACGGGAAAAGGATAAAGCGACTTTATAATAGTGGTACTGGTGTTTATGGACATCGACCAAAGGAAAGAGGACATTTTGAAGGCAGGTAGATTCACCTTTTCTCTTATTTTCTTTAATTCTGGTTTTTATTATAATTTTTACTTAGAATATTAAAATTCAAAATTAAAACTTTCCAGAAAATATTGCTCATTAAAAAGAGTGCTCACTAGGGTGGTACAATTTTTTCGAATTGGCATGCATATCGCCCGCAAATTGGTTCGAATCCACACAAAAATTTTTTTTTTTTAATGAGATTTAGAGGTTTCGCAAGCCCCATGAAGTTTAATACGTATTTTCCATAAGAAAAAAGACGTTTTTGTCAATTTTATTCATCATTGTCCGCTTCATCATTGTACCCTTGCTTTTCTCATGCTGACAAACTCTGTACTTTTATCTCCCTTCATATTGATCATCGCCAATTTATAAAACAGTTTCTTGCTTCCTTCAAAGTTGTTTTGCATTGTCTTCTCTTCTGTTCTGATTTTATCTTTACATTCCTCGACTAGTAATGTCACTTTCCTCTTTCTGTGTCTGTAATCATTTTCAAGTCTATTTTCCTGGGTAGCTGACTGAATTTCATCATACCATGCATCACCAGACATTCTTCCTACAACCGCAGTACCACACACTTCAGTCGCACTCCTAACAATGTCATCCTGGATCATAGCCGATGCGCTCTCTATATTTTTATTGTCTACTAGCGCCTTCCAAGTTGCCTTATCTATGCGTTTGTTTATCTTATTCTAAAAATTTATTCACAATCTGAGAGATACAAATCATTGATGTCTGAGATGTTGCCTCGCTCTTTCATTCATAATCGAACCGACCCCTTGACCCCTTGCTAGAAAGTGGCAATTTTTTTCTGAAATTTTTCACTTCTCGTCCACTTTCTACTAACTGACTTAATAATTAATGCAAATAGGCTCTCAGTAACTGATTCAAGAAAAATTTACATTTAGTATGATCCATATTTATTATTTATTATTTGTTCAAAACTAAAAAGAAGAAGCTCAGTAAAAAATTTCAGAAAAAACCGCAGCTTTCTAAATTTATTCAAAGAGAATATTATTAAAAAATACAATAATTTGTTTAAACTATTATTCTCTTCAAATTAATGATTTTATCAACAAAGGGAATAAAATTGATGGATAGCGTTTAAAAAATTTAATTTTTTTGTTTTACCTTGAATATCTTCTAAAAATGAATAATTTCTTTACGAAAAGAAAGACAAAAATGGACAGCGTATTAAAAATTAAAGAAAAAATTATTTCTATAGGAACATGTATTATAATTAAAAATGCACAAAAGAAAGATATGCCAAGATATGCCAAAGAAAAAAATGTAAATGTTATGAAAATAAAGAAATTTGCTTTACCTAAAAGAACATAGCGGGTACCTTAAATAATTTTCCAAAAATAAATAATTTTTCTACCAGAAAGGAGAAAACTGATGAATAGGTTTCGAGAAATGAAAAAATGTTGATTATCAATGGGTGCGTATTAATGATTGAAAATACACAAAAGTAAAATATTTTTGGCGATGAAAAAAAATATATTAGAAAAATAAAATTTTGTTTCACCCAAAAGAAACTAGCGGGAGCCTTTAAAAATTAAAAAAAAATAAGTTCCTCATCAAAAGGAAACCAATCGATAAAAAAATGTAAAAATGTTAAACGCTTGTAGCCTTTTTGCGTAGCGAGCGCGCACCAATCACGTGAAGCTCCCTCCCAGCGTCAAACTCCCCATTCGCCAGCGTCGCGAGTGGTGCGCCGCCGCCGAAGCGAGGTATATAAAAGTACGGTCCGCGAGACGGCGAGACAGTCTCAACCCGAAGACTGACCTCAGCGTTTTGAAAATTACTAAATGTTGATCTTTAGAGTACATGTATTGATAATAAAAATACAAATAAAAAGAAAATTAATTTTTGCTATAGAAGTCCCTTGATTTTTATTCTAGTGCCAAAGGAAAAATTGGAGGTTAGAGCAAAGAACAGTAATTTTTACAGACTTCTCACAGCGTACAGAGAATTTGCCCACAGAGAAGCGAATATAGATCCGGTTTCTTTAAAAAAGAAAGAATCATTACCAGAATTGAATCCAGAAAGATACGGATTGGATTTATCAGAACGAGTATCTTTCCAAAATTTGTTCAGGGCAGAAAAGAAGGCAGGAACTGTTTCTGAAGCTGTCAAATTTTTAAAAAATATATATAGTGGACCAATAGGAGTCGAATTTACTCATCTGGAGGTTTTGAATTTAATTTCAGTATTTTCAGGCCTGAGAATGTCAAAAAAAAATAAATAGGGGGACAATCCCTAGAAATCTTTTGAAATCTCAGGCCTGAGTATTTCCGCGATTTTCAAAGAAACTGACTTTAAAATTTTTGATTTTTTGAACCTAGAGTGAAGAAGAGAGAGAATGGTTTGCAGAAAATTTCGAAAAGTGTTACCAAGACCCACTGAACGACGAAACTCGTCGAGAAATTGCAAGCGATATGCTGAAAAGTCAAGCCCTGGATCATTTTCTTGCTGTGAAATTTGTCACGGTAAAAAGATATGGTGGAGAGGGTGCAGAAAGTATGATGGCCTTCTTCAGAGAACTTTTCAAGTTATCAACTGGTAATCAATTTCAATAGACCTGAAAATAATTTATAATTAGAAAGAAATGCAGGGATCATAGCGGTTCAGTAGTTTTAAATTTTAGGTAAAAAAGGAAATTATTTCAAATTCTTACAAAAAAATCCTTCAGGTACTTGAAAGAAAGTTGGTTGGAGGGGGTAAGCCAGCAGGTAGACGGCGATCTAATGGGCACTGCTCACAGTGGAATAAAAGGCGCTGAGGGGTAACGCGTTAGGCGCAGGGTGGGGGTATACTCCCAGGTATCGCGATGCAAGTTCGGCTATAACCGACCGTAACTATAAGGGTTTTTCCCCGGTCTTACGAAACCCTAAAAATAAATCGAAACTCTGTAAAATAGGCGGAAAAGGGGAAATTGGATCCTAATTCTCAATTTGAGGTGCTTTTGGGGATTTTTCATACTTGAAGGAAATAAGGGGGAAAAAGGGGACGGACTGTGATCCTTGAGCAATTGTTTAATGTAAAATTGTTTGAATCTAGAAGAGTTGGAACACATAGTATTGTGCATGCCACATCGAGGACGACTGAATTTCCTAACAGGAATGTTGAATTTTCCACCGGAAAAGCTATTCCGGAAGTTGAGAGGAATTCCCGAATTTCCGGAAGATGTGAAGGCTACTGGGGATGTACCAAGTCACTTTGTATCCTCAGCAGATTTTAACAACACTGGAAAAAGTTTGCACATTAGTATGCTTCCGAATCCTTCACATTTGGAAGCTGTCAATCCAGTCTCGATGGGAAAAACTAGAGCTCTTATGCAGGCTCTGGGAGATGGTGATTATTCTGAGGATGAAGGATCTCGATGGAGTGATAAAGTCCTGAACGTTCAGGTAACTTTATTTCAGTTCGCTGGATTTTTGAAAATATTTAAATAGTTCATTCATCCTCTAAAATGCAGATTTAACACTATTTCCCCTATTCCCCTCTTCTTCTTTTTTGAAGAATTCCTCTTTGCTCGCCTGCTTTTGCGAAACTTCCCCCTTTTCTCGTTTGATTGAAATTCAACCCAGAAAGATAATTTTTCTACAAAAAAGTTAAATTTTCAACCGGAAAATATAAATTTTAAAAGAATTTAATTTTCTATCAAATAGTTGGATTTTCATCCAAGAAGATTAACTTTCTACCAAAAAAATATGAAATTTAAACAAAATTCAATAATTTTCAACTAAACATATGCATTTTTCATACAAAAAGAGAAAATTTTTACCGAAATTCTCACAATTCTCAGGTCAACACTCGACAGTTGAACATTAGAAAACACTACAGTCGGACTCCGATGCATGAAGTCGATCGGACCTATTCAATACTTCTTCTTTGTTTTCTTTGTCAAATCGTGAATATTGAAAATTGGATAGCTACGACAGCGCCAACGATTCAGAAGAAATTTGAATTTCATTTAAATATTAACAAGAAATCTTATAGTAAATAATTAATTTCAAACAGTAGTATAACATTTTTGATTAAAATGAATTGATATTCACTGCCCTCTTTCATGAACATTGCTTCAATAACTTCGAGATACTACTTTGCGATATATATCCGCGTGTCAGATGGCGCTGTTGTTGATGTCAAAGACATGCTCATTCGATCCCACGAAGTAATCCGATCAGTCCCATCGGCTTCAGTTGGCTTCGAGTGAACTGTCGCAACGTCATGACGCAGTTAGAGAGATAGGCCGTTAGCGCTCAGCTCCTTGCCACAACGTTCGTGTTTTGTTACGCTTGTCACTGTAGTATAGCTATGGTACGACGACGCTACTTACCGACCGAGCTATGTTCTATGCTAAGTTACCGACAGCAGGTAACTTAGCACAGAACAGAACCTTGTTCGGTCAGTAAGTGGAGTCGTAGCGCCGCAGCTATACTACTCATTTCCCTCATTTTGAGAGCATTTTGGACTCGGAAGTCTGAAAAATAATTTAGATTAATTTTTAGGTCCATGGAGATGCTGCTTTTATAGGCCAGGGTGTGAGCCAAGAATCTCTTTTATTAGGTGGAGTTCCTCATTTTGAAGTTGGAGGATCAATTCACCTGGTGGTGAACAATCAAGTTGGGTTCACAACCCCACCTTCGAGAGGTAGATCCACCAGATATTGTACTGACCTGGCAAAAATGATATCAGCTCCAGTGATTCATGTAAATGGAGATTTTCCTGAGGTGAGAACTTAAAAAAATTTTAAATTCCAAAATTAAGGTAACACTAACCGATTTTCAAAAATGTGTCCTGGATAATTAAATTTTCAAATTTCAGTGTTCAAAGCTGAACAATTCATAATTTTTACCAACCAGTTAAATTGTCAACCAAAGAAGATAAATTTTCAAACAAACAGTTGAATTTTTAAATACAAAAGATTAATTTTTCACAAGAAATGGAACAGTTGAATTTTCAATCAAAGAGATGAATTTTCAACTAAAATTATAAATCTTCAATTTGAACAGTTAATTTTTGGTTAAAAAATACATTTTCAACGAAAAGTAACTGTTTTTTAAGAAAATAGTTGAATTTTCAAGAAAAGATGAATTTTCAAATCAAATGAATCTTCAACCAAAAAATTATTTTGTTTACAAAATTGTTGAATTTTCTACAAAGCAGATTAATTTTTGAGAAAAAGAGATGAATACTCAACGAGATGAATACTCAAATTAGAATAATTTTCAACAAAAAAAAGTTGAATTTTCAACGATAAAAATTAATTTTTGAATAAAAAGATTAATTTTCTATCGGAAAATACGAATTTTCAACAAAATTGTTTAATATAAAAAAAAATAGTTTAATTTTCAACGAAATGGTTGAATTTTCAACAAAAAACATGAAGGTTTAACTGAAAAGTTTAATTTTCTGCTGAAAAATTCGAATTTTCAACAAAATACATGGATTTGCAACTGAAAAAATAATTTTTTAACAAAAAATGGAATAGTTAAATTGTTAGTAAATAAAATTAATTTTTTAACTAAAAAAAAAACAATTTTTAATCAAATAGTTGAAAACTATTTGCATTACTATTTTACTGAAAATTCATTTTTTGTTGAAAAATAATTATTTAACAATTTAATTTTTGGTGGAAATTCGTCTTTCTTAGTTAAAAATTAATGTATTTTGGCTGTTGAAAGTTCAGCTATTCTGTTAAAAATTCGTCTTTTTTTTTGTAAAAAATTAATCTTTTCACTTGAAAATCCGTCTTTTTGTTTGAAAATTAAAAAAAATTCATCTTTCACAGTTGAAAATTCAATTACTTGGTTGAAAAATCTTCTTCAATAGAAAATAACACAGCCACACAAAAAAAATCATTTTTCGGATCTGGAGGTCAGACCATGTTTACTATATGTTTTTGGGGTCGCTGAATCCGAATCCGAGG